>CM055269.1:91048657-91072637 GCA_029237695.1 Conchocele bisecta
CGTAAGATTGGTCCGGCACACCCCCCTCCCCCCTACCACTCATCCACTCAAGGTATATGTTGTTACTACATGTACTCAGTTGAACCGTCTCGTCGAAACGGTTCAACTGAGTGGTAACAACATAAACTTATTATCGATAATAATAATTACATTCATTACTCTTTGTATAATATTTATATGAATTCTATATATTTTAATAAAGTCATATTTTGTTACAATTGTCTCTTAAGTCAAGAGTGGACCCTGTAATAGCCCTAAATATCTGCACACAATTTATTATGAGAAAAACCTATAGATATATGGTTTCCCATGACAAAGTGTCTCAGTATTTAGTGTTAGTATGATTCTACTGGTTTATTGCAATAACAATATATTTGGACACCATTTGATTTGGGAAACCCCATCCCATTTCCCAAAAACATATGGTGCCCACATATTTAGGTTAGTAGGGTATAGACCCAATTCTCATGGATTCGTGCCTTCTCACAGGGATGTGAATCTTCCTCTTTTTAGAGGATTTCCTCTTTTTTATCCAAAATTTTCATGAACAAAAGTTGCTGAACTGTGTCCAAACTGCTGGAAAATGATAAAATATTGGAGGTGGTAGGGATGTTTCCTCTTTTTTTACCAATTTCCTCTTTTTTCACAATTTCCTGTTGGCACCCCTGTTCTCATTGATTTATGCCACTAGAAAACAAGTGAGTAAGCATATTCTTATAAGAATAGTGTTAATTGAAAATTATTTTAAATAGGTATTTTAAGTTGATTCCCACGGTTTTTCTAAGTTACAGTTACATACAATTGTGATTTATCACCTATTTTGTGATTTATCACCTATTTTGTGATTTTTCTACATATTTCCTTAATCTGAAGGGAGTCTGTTCGCAAATTATGCATAAAATGTGATATATGTTGATTTCTAGGTGAATCTGAACTTCACCATATTTAAATTTGATGCATCTAGGCAGGAACTTCTTCATTGTATGAGTGATCAATGAATGTCACTCAAATGTGCAAAAAGTTATAGGGCACGAACCTGATGAGAAGTTTCAAGATCAATTAGGTGACTTGGGTGGGTTATTTCTAGGGACTCTTAAGACTTGCATAAACAACAATTTTGGCGAAGTGTTTGAACTGGTTACTTCCTGATTATCCTACTTTCGAGAGTCCAGTATTCCCGATTCTCCGACTTTCATTTTCACAGGTATGAACAGTGATGCATGATCAATGAATGTCACTCAAATGTGCAAAAAGTTGTAGGGCACAAACCTGATGAGAAGTTTCAAGATCAATTAGGTGACTTGGGTGGGTTTATTTCTAGGGACTCTAAGACTTGCATAAACAACAATTTTGGCGAAGTGTTTGAACTGGTTACTTCCTGATTATCCTACTTTCGAGAGTCCAGTATTCCTGATTCTCCGACTTTTCATTTCACAGGTATGATCAGTGATGCATGACTACGGTGCTATAGTCTTTATTAAGATAAACAGACAATTAAAGATCTATGCTGTTTTATGTTTTTTTTGTGTTTATGTTGTTTTTTAAATAATCCCTTCTTTGATATGTCATTGATCTTGTTTAATTAGGTGTTTCATTTCAGGTTAATAGACGTCGACCAGATCATATCTACTGGACCTGCTCTGTACCAAGGTGCACAGCCAAAGCTACGACCATTGACAACATCCTCGCCAAGACCACGGGAAACCATAGCCATCCTGCCGACTACACAGACGTCGACGTCAGAAACGTGATGGCGAACATTCGTTAGCGATGCCGAGACGAGCTGACCCCCATTCCGATACGAGGAGGAGATAGCTGCTGTTTCGCGGGAAGGACTGCAATGACGATACAGAGATAATGGCGAGAAACCTTCCGACATTTCAAACTGTAAGACGGCACTTTACGCTGAGAGAAGTAAACTCCGACCAAACCTCCCATCATCGGCCGCCAACATCGTACTTGCAAAAGAATGGACGCAGACAACAACAGGGGAAGAATTCCTCCAGATAGACGTTAGAAACAACAACATAATGCTTGTGTTCGCATGAGATTAGGTCTTCAACATCTGTATGCGGTGCCGGTGATATACGGTGACGGCACATTCTACACAGTCCCAGCTACTTCCATCAACTGTTCACGCTTCACGGATTTATAGATGGAGAAATGTATCCGTTAGTATTCGCATTCCTAACGGGCGGAAATCGACCGACGTTTATGAGATGTTCTTCCGTCACCTGCAGCAGAAATGTGAACATTACGGCCTACAACTGAACCCTGAGCGCATATTTCTGGATCACGAGCTGGCATCACACAATGCGGCTCTGTGCGTCTTCTCCCGGACTCCAATGTGAAGGCCTGTTTCTTTCAATACACGCAGTGTATATGGCGTAAGATGCAGGCACTAGGATTGAGTACTGTTTACAGGAAACAACAGCATACATTCGGCTGTTCGCCACGCACATCCGAACAGTTTCGCCATTATCCAGATATTGAAGCAGCATCGTACGTCAAGATCCTTCAGTTCCAGACAGTGGTGTCCGCCCTGTGAAACGGAGATGTTACCGTCTCATTGAGCAGCGACTTGGCCAGTTTGAAGATGTGGCTACAGACGGGAGAGATGGAAAACAATGGAGTATGCCGACACAGCATCATACCTACTACACATCTGAACATACAGATATAATATAATACTAGACACTCAAAAGTATGAGAATCAGGAAGTAAGCTGTTCGATACGGCTCTAAAGTGTTTGTTAGAAATATAAAATGTGCATTGCCAAGACATGAATACATGTAGTCACTGATTTCTGTTGTCAACATTTATTAAAACATTAAATACAAACTATTCGAAACCTTAGAGATCAGTACTTTAGTAGGAAATATATATAGTATAATTGCAATCGTTATATATGATATATTTATGACAATTTTATAATAAATGCAATTCACTATTTTCTCTCCAAAAATTCCAATTCTACATGTACATGTAACTCTACAATCAATTACTACTATAGTAGTGAAGAAATAAGAAAAAAAAACATTAAATGAAGAAATGAAAATAAGGAAAATAATGAATTGCAGATAAGACATCAGAAAATTATAATAATTCACAATACAAAATTTTCCCCAAGGCTATGCTTATAACAACAATATTACCTGTACACAATTCCTGATTTTATGTTGATGTATACATTTTCAGGAATTAATCAGATATAACACACAATATGAATTTATGTCTTAGGGGCACGAATCCATGAGAACAGCGACTATAAAATGTAGCAGGTTAATGATTGACATTCAACGACACTGACCTACTATGACATTATGATAATGACCATAGTGGAATAAAAATGATACAGAATACATGTACATTTAATGGTTTTTGTGGAGTCAACTCCACATACTTTATTTAGTCATACTAAACAAACACAATACATTTTATGGTTTAACCCTTTCAACCCTACAGCTCATAAATTCAAGGTGCATGATCACGTGGTTATAACAACAAGAAAACAGTGGCTGAAAGTGTTGAAATCTTGCCCCACACTCAAAGGTAAGTATTATTTGATATTTTCCTTAATATGCAACAGATTTTAATGAAATATGGCGCAGCCAACGCGTCTTCATGAGCTGCATTTGATGGTCTAGGGAGTTTGGCACAGACTTATGTCGTTTTTACGAATGTTGTTGTTAGTACCCCACGTGATCATACAAATTGAACCCTACAGCTCATAAATTGCAAACACAGGATGAGCTAGCTAGCTTGTATCAAGCCATCTGATGAGGATCTGCAGTGTCAGTATTTCAGATATTTTGAAAATTCCAGTTATCTGATTAATAAAATAATGCAGACATGAGCATAGGACCTATCAATGTCAGATATTTAGGGGTGAAAGGGTTAATTGAACACACAAATTACCATATACAAGTACATGTATCACCGGAACAAATGATATATCACAATGTAACAGCACTATATTACATGATCACAGTACAATAACATGGCCCTGCGCCACATCTTGGATTTGGCTGATATTCAGGAATAATAGGCCATTAGTAAATGTTGGAGAAATTTCAAAATTCTGCTGGCTTGATTGAATGGGCTTTATCTATTCAACAAGAATGCCATATACAGGCAGGAATATATGGAGCCCCGCAGGGGACATGGATTTTGTTTATTAATTTGTTCCCACGAAATAACAATTTGTTCCCTCAATTTGTTCCCTCAATTTAACAATTCATTCCCACGATATATCAATTGTTCCCTCAAATTAACAATTTGTTCCCATGATAACACAATTTTTCCCTCTAATTAACAATTTGTTTCCACGAAATGACAATTTGTTCCCTCAATTTAACAATGTGTTCCCTCGAAAACGATTTGTGGGAACAAATTGTTAATTCGAGGGAACGAATCGTTAAATTGAGGGAACAAATTGTTAATTCCAGGAACGAATTGTTAATTTGTGGGAACAAATTATTATTTCGTGGGAACGAATTAATAAATAAAAATTCTACGTCCCCTGCGGGACTCCGTAGCCAAGTGACTTTGGTCTGGTATGGATCTGGCACAAGGTCAGGTTTTCCCCCAATGCAGCAGGTTAAAAAAGGTCGAACTGGTTTGCCCGGCCTTACATGACCTTAGCTGTTGATAGGCCGTTAAAACACCAATAAACGAAACAAACAAACAAACAGTACTGACACTCCAGTATGCCGATTGTGTGCCAAGGTGCGACTCCAGTAAGAATTCTCTAATGAAATAATAATATTTTGTAATTTAATATTTGTCCTGCTTTATTATCCCTCACCGATAGGCAATAGGGGATATAGCGGTAGTCCATGTATTTATGTGCGTACATACGTTGTACATTGTAACACCTTTCATTTTTTCAATAACTTATAAACCGCTTCACTGATATTGATAATATTTAGGCCATAATGTGTGTCTAGGGATGGTGCTTTTTTTTGTTATTATACAAGGCTGCCAGCAAAAGGGGATTAGCTTATAATAACAATACCCTTGTTTCCAAAGACACTCATAGAACATATCTTATCAGCAATATACAGAGATGCAATGATGTGGATTACTTGAAACCGGGCCTATAGACACTATCAATAACGGCTTTAGTATAAATTGTACAACAAAAATAGGGTCACATAGTTATACAATCTAACATATAACATAATAACATGTGCATGTATACATGCGTAATACAAATACACTAGGAAAATGCTGTTGTGGTAGATGACATCTTTGAGGCACGTAACTAAATTGTTCTCAAAGATTTAAATAAGATACATGGTACTAGACATCTACATACATCTACATATACCAGGGCTATTGTATAGCCATTACGGTATCTATATGTATAACATGTTCTACAACTCTTATCCCTATTTTCAAAGACAAAGCGGATGGTGGTTGGTCGGGCGAAAGTGATGGCGTAAATTAACGGTAGGGGTTCGTCCTTATATGAATCACGATTTGCCTGGTTTGGCCCTCGGGTACGTTTTTATCTTTGGCTATTTTGTTACCGTACAGTTGAATTGGGTTATTGCCCATTATAAAAATTAGTAAGATTATTACTGACCCTACTGCTTTTGGGAGGGGGCCAAATGATTCTGATGTGGCGAGAACCTGACATCAGATCAGGATTATTCTGATTTCAGGGCTGAATATATAGTTTGTTTTTATTGTAAATATTCAGTTCTGATTTTGGGATCTTCCCCCCATTTGTACATGTACTTGAACATGTACAGTACTTGTACAGGTAATATATGGGATTTTAGTACTAAACCCATTGACCCGGCCTTAAATTACATTAGCTGTTGATAGGCCGTTAAACCCAACAAACAAACAAACAAAGACAAATCAGGACATGGTTATACATTTACCTGTCTATTCAAGTTCGTAGACACAATTATGTACTTTATATTTAAATAAGTATGTCTCATTTATCACGGAATTAGTTGACTGCTACAGCTAAGTTGATGTGAAATTGATGCCACTTCGCTGAAAGCAGTCAACTAATTCTATGAAAGGGGCCTTTTGCCTTTGAATCGTTATATAGTGAGGTTGCGGTTCATTAAGCAACATTCAGTATGGTAAAAAAAGATTAATGTTGTAAGTTTATTATTCTATAGGAATTATTCTTTGTAGTATATCTGCTCCATCTTCATCCATGTGGTCGGATGTACAGGGTGGTGTTTGGATTGTGTTTCGGATGTTTGACACCACTCTTCAAATGCACAAGTGTCCGTCCTACAAAATGAAGTGATATAAAATCTGTGAAACATGAAGAAACAGTGCCAATTAAATCCGTGCAAATTCTGCTTCATTTATCTTTGTCACTTACAGTCGTCTGATAAGGAATTACATTATTATAAATATTATTTATTATTATTATTGTTTGCTATTGAGTTTGTCTATGACTAGAGACATTGTGTTATGGGATTTATGGTCAGTCTGGTTCCAGATCAACTACCGCCCTTCCCAGGAACTTTTAGGGGGAAGGGGCCAAGTGACTGGTGTGGTATGGACCTAGGTCGGGTTATTCTAATTTCAGGGATGAAATATGTTTTTTCTATGTAAATATTCTGTTTCTGATTTGGGATTTTCGGCCCAATGCAGCAGTTAGATACGGGATCGAACTCGTTGGACCGGCCTTAAATGACCTTTGCTGTTGATAGGCCGTTATTTAAACAACAATAACTCAGATCAAATCGGTGGCCATTTTTGTTTCTGCTGATGACCAAAATATAACAAGTCGATTTTATTTGATTCAAAAGTAATAAAAATGTCTCGATCATTATTGGTGAACAAAAAAACATGACATATTTCGACTAGTAGATAATATAGATTAATGGAAACTGACACCAAACGGAGGCACATACTACTAGGAGATTGATGCAGACCATGATCAGACCGCGAATGAAACAAATCTACTGCAAATACAGTACTTTTTTGATCCTCTCTAAACCCGACAAGCAGGCATCTGTGTATCCTTAATGTTATGGGTTTCATTGGTGTATAGTTTATAATATGCTGATACACGTAGTGCCTGTTCATGTTCGCAACGCACAGCCGCATACCTTGGCATAGTCATATGTCTGATTTACAGTTAACCTCTCTAAACCGGACACAGGGTGGGGTGTCCGGTTTAGAGAGGTTCCGCTGTACGACGATCAACATACTGTCCATGTCCTATCAGACGACATGACAAAGCCGCGGCATTCCTGTCTGTGTCACAAACGTCCTCCGCCTCCCGCCAGTCATACACGGATATCGTGCACCCCGCCCCGCCGCCCGGCGCAAACCGACACCGGTAATCGTTCAGGCCCGGTAGGTCGGTAGACTCTAGTTTCTCGTATCCTGTGAAACGGAACACATTCTTTATTGTATTTGTACACACACTCCTACATTTACCACTGGGCTTGCCGAGTTAGTGCACATTGTCAAACGGGTAACCTTAGGAACCCGTTCATCGGTGCATTAATAATTAAATCGGTACACACTAACATACCATCTGCACTATTTAGTCTTAGATTGGACCTATATCACAACACTGTAAACAAAACAATAATTTCGCCACGGAAGCGGTGTCGCGCCTGCCGAGGCATTATAACAGAGTGCGTCGGTGGGGCGTCTGATATTTCAAAGAATGAAAGGCGACCATCAGAGGAATGCATGTGTGAAATATCAAGAAGAGCCGTGAAAGGAAAGAGACAGTATATGAAAATTACGCCAATGTTGTGGACGACGACGGAAAAAAGCTCCGACTTCAGCCGTGTCTGCTGCTAAAACAGGCGTGACAAAAACGATTTGCTGTCGTAAATGATGTAATGCGTCTGTTCCACGTTCAACATGCCACTGTTTAGGAAACTCACTTGTTAAATAATCATGACGACCTGTTCTATTCAAATACCACCCGGACTGGTACAGTTTTGTAATGGAATTCAATGCCCGAAGCAGCTGTCTTGAGGTCATAGTTACGTCCGTATACCCGTCCACCACCTTCTTGATCATTGGCTGCAGCCGCGCAGGCGCACCGTTGGGCAGTAGAAAGGTGGCAAAATGGCGGCCGGCATTGAAGACGTTTCGTATGGCGTTATATTCGGCACATCTGTTTCGTATACACTCGTACCTGTGGCAGAGACATATGGCAGGTATAATTTGCGCATATTTTGTTTGCATTTTGAAAATCAGACACAGACTTGGCTAATGATAACCAGATGCATAGTTTGTCTGGTATCACGGAAATCCGTATTTAGTTCCTACTTTTCCTCGGCCCAAGCCATAACAAAATTCCAAATTGGTAGGGCACGTGGCAGTCGGTCTGCTGTAACATAAACAGTGGTTTAATATACAGTGAGACCCCTCTAAACCGGAGAACAAGAAAACATCCGTGATCTTAATGTTGACGGGTTTATTGGTCATTATCTCGCTTGATAATGCCTGTTTGTGATCGCATAGCACACACCTATGTCTCAGACTGAAGAAATGCCCGATTTACAGTGAAATATCTCTAAAACCGGACACCCTCGGGACCTCCCAGAGTGTCCGCTTTATAGACAGGTTTATAGTCGGGCAGCAGTTGTAACCTACTTCATATTGTTTGCCAACTCTGATGTATTACTCTTATATCAATTTTGGCATAGTACGTAATATGCAGCTTTGTTGTCCAATTTTCTTCGGAAAAGGGTAATTTCACACGAGGTGTTTTTGAAATATTTAAAAATGTGGACATTTATTTTATTAAAAAACTATATTCCGTACGGTTTTGTCATCCTGCATAGCATGTACATGTATTTAACTTACTCGTGAGTGATATTTGAACTGGAGAAGAGTTCCGTGCAGTCACGGTCCGTTCGACAGGCGGGTTCCTCAAATCCTGCGTCGTCGACGTCGGACAGTTTCAGCGAGCCGCGGACGAGCACGAACTGTTGCCGACGGAAATCATTCATGGACATAGAACCGTATGGCGTGGTTGTCATGAAGTCGATAATTCTCGTAATGTCCACGCAAACCTGTAAGTGTTGTTTATGTACATATAGCCATAGCAAATGAAGGGGTCAGCGGAAGAAGGAGGTTAACCCCATGAGCTATTGTTTTGTTGTACAACAGAACCTCTTTAAACCACACTCATCCACCCAGAAATCCCGTGTAGGCAATGGTGATGGTTTCATTGGCACATACAGGTGCGGATCCAGGCGGGGGCGTGTCCGGCGCACGCCCCCTCTAAAATTGGTCGAGTTCAGAATTTTAACCCATTTTCTTTCATCGAGACGTTTCAATTGAGTGGTGACAATATATACTTTTGATGAGAAATAACAAAAAAACCCAGAAAATAATTAGAATTTTATGAAAGTTGACGATCATATTTGTCTCATTTGAAATCCCCGCCCCCTCTAGACATAAATCCTGGATCCGCCCCTGACATACTTTCGATGATAAGTCTATTTAAGGATGCAAAGCTACAACATTGGTTGGGTGCGATCATTTGTCTGAATTATAATGGAACCTCTCTAAACCGGACACCCTGGGAACCTCCCAATGTGTCCGGTTTAGAGAGGTTCAACTGTACAAATGTAAAGAAACGACCCGACGAACAAAGGCCAACTAATGGCATTTTTTAATTGTCCGAGTTATGCATTTTGCTCATGGGTTTAGCGATGTATTCCCATACGACATGTGGTGGTCAAAATGATGACCGAGCGCGCTTCTCACCAATAAGGCCCGGGTTTGATTCGCGACCGGGGTAGTAGGTGGTATGTGCCAACGAAAGCATTTGTATACGTGCTGTCGAGTATGGCAGTAGATTTGTGTCTATGTTCGATCGGCATATTTTCATTCGATTATCGCATAATTATATTCAATAATCAAATGAATATTGATGATTATCGAACGTAAATACTATTGTTATTTTATGGTTGCATATATGTTCAATAATTAAATACATTATTGTAATTTCACAATAAACGGTTTATTTGTATGTTCAGTAAATCAAACGTAAATATAAATTCGTTCAAACATATATTTATTTCCCAATTGAATATAAATATGCACTGTCTGCAGATAACAGTTCTGCTATTTATTCGATAAATCGAACATAAAATAAACTGATATATTTACCTAATCAAACATAAATATAGTTTGTTTAAACAATTATGTGTGCTACATTGAACACACATAGTGCACTGCTGTATTGGTTCGATTATGTTTATTTTCAGTTAACTCAATTGAACGTATATATGTGATGTCAATTGTTTTGTTAAACATATTGGTTCGATAAATTATACATATTGGTTCGATTAATGATACATACATATAGGTTCGATAAATGATACATACATATTGGTTCGATAAATGATACATATATTTGGTTGGTTCGATAAATGATGCATATTCAGGGCGGATTCAGGATTTTTGGTTTAGGGTGTGTGTGAGTTGAGGTCCACGATTTTGACCGAAATGCTTCGAGGGTTCGGGGGCATGGCCCCCCCCCCCCCCCCCCCCCCCCCCACCCCCTCCGGGAGATTTTTTTTTTGGAACGTAGATGCCCGCAGGTGCACTCTGGCATATGTCTGAGACTATAGTGCTGAATATCACAACACAGGAGAAGTAAGAAAAAGAGAAACGAAATTTGACCATTTTCATTTTAAATGTGCATACCACGCATTACGCAAAACTAATATTATTATATAGTTGCTCCACACCTTTCCAGCATCAAAAGCATCCGTTTTTACACCGTGACTATTAACTAATATCTTACTACTGTGCATTGAGTGAGGCGCGTCACTGTCCGTACACGGGAAAATAAGCATATTGTCTCAAACTATTATGCTACGCGCGGGCTGAGCATCATCTCCCCACTGTGCTAGCGACATGAATTATCGGTCTACGGTGGTTAAACGGGGCACTGTGGAAACCACCCGTAGACCGACAATTCATGTCGCTAGAACAGTGGGGGAGATGATGCTCAGCCCGCGGGAGGCATATCACACCGTGCCCCATTTAAACCACCCGTAACCGACAATTCATGTCGCTAGAACAGTGGGGAGGATGATGCTCAGCCCGCGGGTAGCATGCACATTCCACTGTGCCCGTTTAACCACCCGTAGACCGACAATTCATGTCACTAGAAACAGTGGGGAGCTGATGCTCAGCCCGCGGGTAGCATATTCCACAGTGCCCCGTTTAACCACCGAGATGATGCTCAGCTTTGCGCGTAGCATAATAGTTTGAGGCAATATGCTTATTTCCCCGTGTAACGGACAGTGACGCGCATCACTCAATGCACAGTAGTAAGAAATTAGTTAATAGTCACGGTGTAAAAACGGACGCTTTTGATGCTGGAAAGGTGTGGGGCAACTATATAATAATATTATGTTTGCGTAATGCTTGGGTATGCAAATTTAAAATGAAAATGGTCAAATTTCGTTTCTCTTTTTCTTACTTCTCCTGTGTTGTGATATTCAGCACTATAGTCTCAGACATATGCCAGATTGCACCTGCGGGCATCTACGTTCCAAAAATCTCCCGGAGGGGCCCGGGGGGGGGGGGGGGGGGGGGGGGGGGACCATGCCCCCGAACCCTCGAAGCATTTCGGTCAAAATCGTGGACCTCAACTCACACACACCCTAAACCAAAATCCTGGATCCGCCCCTGAATATGCATCATTTATCGAACCAATATAGTATCATTTATCGACCAATATGTACCATTTATCGAACCAATATATGTATGTATCATTTATCGAACCAATATGCATCATTTATCGAACCAATATATGTCCATTTATCGAACCAATATATGTATCATTTATCGAACCAATATATAACGTTTATCGAACCAATATATGTATGTATCATTTATCGAACCAATATGCATCATTTATCGAACCAATATATTTATCATTTATCGAACCAATATGTATGTATCATTTATCGAACCTATATGTATGTATCATTAATCGAACCAATATGTATAATTTATCGGACCAATATGTTTAACAAAACAATTGACATCACATATATCAGTACGTTCGATTGAGTTAACTGAAAATAAACATAATCGAACCAATACAGCAGTGCACTATGTGTGTTCAATGTAGCACACATAATTGTTTAAACAAACTATATTTATGTTTGATTAGGTAAATATATCAGTTTTATTTTATGTTCGATTTATCGAATAAATAGCAGAACTGTTATCTGCAGACAGTGCATATTTATATTCAATTGGGTAAATATATGTTTGAACGAATTTATATTTACGTTTGATTTATTGAACATACAAATAAACCGTTTATTGTGAAATTACAATAATGTATTTAATTATTGAACATATATGCAACCATAAAATAACAGTATTTACGTTCGATAATCATCAATATTCATTTGATTATTGAATATAATTATGCGATAATCAAATGAAAATATGCCGATCGAACATAGACACAAATCTACTGCCATAGTCGATATTGTTTGCAATCGTTGTAAAATAAATATAAAAATATAAAAGTTAAATAACAAGAGGGCCATGATGGCCCTAATTCGCTCACCTGACTCCATGAACACCAGAGGAGAATGTGACATTGAGTTCATGTTTTAATAAAATTGTGCTATTTTTAGATGGCGATCATCTTGGATTAAGCGATGACTCTCATTTTACCAAATCTGAAAATGCTTCAACCAAGGATCTTAACTTAATATGAAGTTTGGCCAGCGTCGGCCATGTGGTTCCTGAGAAAAAGACGTTCAAAATCTCGAATAAATGGACCTTTTGGTGGCCATCATGGATGACATAAGCATCCGATTCCGACAAATATTGCACCAGAGCAATCGCCTCATCGATACTTCAATTTGATATATGACATGAGCATATTCGGTCAAAAATAAAATTTGACCCGAATTTCACCCCATGGGCCACGCCCATTTTTTATTTTTACCCCGGGGTCACCATTTTAACAACTTTGAAAGAGCATTGTACATCGATCATTCCTACCAAGTTTTGTCGAAATCCGGTAGCGGTTCATGAGAAGAAGATTTTTGAAGAATTTGTGCTATTTTTAGACGGCGGCCATCTTGGATTACGTAATGACGTCATTTTAACAATTTGTAATCCCCCTACCTAAGGAACATGACCATGAAGTTTGGTGACTATAGGCACAATGGTTACCGAGGAGAAGACGTTTGAAAATGTTCACGGAGACGACGACGACGACGACGACGGACGACGGACACGCGGAACAAAGCTCATCGGAACATAGTCACATAGCTTCGCTCAGGTGAGCTAAAAATATACAAAGCTGAATTGTATGGAGATTGTGTCGTTCCCTGAGCTGTGCGGAGATTACTTAATTATATATGTCTGTGCATTTGTCCGTCCGTCCAGCGTTCGTCAGTTCCATAGTGTTATCTCTGCCCACGCCTAAACAATTTCTAACAATGTTGCTGCGTTAGGTCATACAGTGCATGTGCAGGTGCAGTTTTATTCCACACCGGATGTGCGGAAGTGTCAGACTTAAAATGTGAGAAACGGTATCTTTCAATTAATACCACATATTTGGTATAATTTCGAGTGTTGTTTCTGCATTTACACATATTATGGGCAAAGTATGGACACGAGAATGTGATCGTCCGCGTTCACGTTTGTCCGCATGTACGAGGAGATAATACACTCGACTGTGGCCCAACCCTTAGCATGTGGGAAACAAAAATGGTCGCATGCTGTAGCTTCCGATGTTGTCTTCTTTCTTAATAAAAACATGGTTTGACAGCACTTTAGAATCATTTCCAATGGAAATGAATACAAAGTATTGTCAAACCATATTTGTATGAGCTAAAAACATAAAAAAACAGCAGACGACAAAACTTTCAAGGGTTAAATTCTAGATAAAAATGCTGTCAAAACCATATTTGTGTATGAACAAAAGGAAAATAAAATACAAAACAGCAGACGACAAAATTTAATTAAAAATTTCAATGGTTAAAATCTAGACAAAATCTGGCGCGTTCTTGGTGTTATCTAATCGGTAATCCGACGTGGCGGTGTCTGTTTCCGTATGCCAATCATCCTCCACTGACACCTGTGTTTACATAAACTTTACGTATGTTTAGATATTCTCGGCATGTTTATGATGCAGGCAGCAGACGAGAAGCTGGAACTCGTAAAGGCAGACGATATGTATACTACAGCACAGGTGAACAACTCGGACCTATCACTGAGACAATGGTCGTTCAAAAGTGTAAGTTACCCAGCCCATGGAATGCAGTCAAAAAGTAAATATGAAAAGTCATGCAGAGCATGATGTTATTAGCCGATCAAATCAGGGTAAAGTGCATCGAACATATGTAGGTGTCTCTGTAACATTGTCAATGGTAAACTATTTTCGACCACAGTTCTGTACCCAGCGTTGACATTTTTCTCGATTTTGTGCAGGTTTTGGAAACCCGTTCCCAATAGCAGCAATGCCATAGCAGCAATGTTTTGTTGTCACCATTATGTTGCGAAATATTCCAGCGTAACACCTGTACTGTATGCTCTATTTATCTACAAATTACACTCCGCAATACACAAAGTTGTAGTCACTGTGTGTTTGTCCGAATTCTGTGGCAGCACGCGAGTGGGCGGAGCTACCAGGGCTATATATATCTAGCGGTTACAGTGTCATCTAAAAATAGACACAAGCTCCTGCGTATTCAGGCACATGCCCAGATTGGCCTAATGTGCCCCATCCGTGATTTTTTGCGCGATGTCGGGCGCAAGACAATCAATAATTTGCGGCATTGACAATAATTAAGGGGGATTGCCGCAATCGCGCGTGCTGGATGCATCCCTGCCATCCCTGCATGATACGTAAACAAATCAAAGTTGGCTATGAAGGGCATTCTTCGTTTTGATTGGTGGAAAATTTTGTGGAATATTAACTAGCGTCAAATGACGCGCATACGCGATCCAATGGGATAAACCCGAGATGCTGGGATAAACCCGAACATGCTGGGTTTGCTAGTAAGGAGATTTTGAGCAGAGGTCGATTATAAATTAGCCGAATAAAACACATTTTACGCGATTATACGTGGCTGAAACTTGTTCTGTTTAATAATATAAAAGCTTTAAATTAGCCCAATAATCGGCGTATGTTGGCGTATATGGCCATTAGAGCCAACTATGGACTTCAACAACAATAACTTCGGCCGGGTTAAATCTCTTCCGTCGTTCAGCTCATTACGTATTCAAAATTGTGTTATTTGGCTATAAGTAAAGTTTTTAAACGGAGATAATTGCCAAAAAATGCAAACTTTATCGGTTTGATGCAATTTGGAAGTGATACAGAAAAATTCGCGTTCGTAGATTACCGAATAGCGGAGAAAAGGGTTGCTACAAACTTTTTCAGAATTCGATGGATAACCAATATATTAGCCGATCTATAAATAGATCGGCTAATAATAAGAAATAAACAAGTAAATAGACGAAGATATACAAGAAATGCAGTACCTGACTGTCCTGAGAAGCTAGAAGCTTATGTCGGTATCGGATGCAGCAATGATACAGTAAGAAATAGACTCGCATTTTAAATACATGTATTACGATTATATGGTGGGTGGGGTCACGACGATTGGGAATTTACAATTTTCTGAAACTTAGGTCCGAGTCTCCACCTGTGTACACTCTGCGTAGTATGTAGTGTTCATGAACTAAGTAAAGTGTGCATATTCTTCCCATTTACGTGCTGCAAATGCAACTTGATCCGTTACCCTCCGGTGACCCATTACTGCCAAAGCAACTGCAACAGGGTCCGTCTATTCTTGACAAAATAGTTCGATAGAAGCCATGAATGAAAAACACTAGCATACCAACATGATGATAGTGTGTGTTAGCACATTTCTGCATAGAAACAAAATTTCTACCCCGCTCAATACCTCTCGCGAGGGTAGCAATTTAACCCCATCGCTTTAATGTAACAAATGAAAGAGTGATTTTTGCAATCGTTATCCGGCGTGTTTGATATGTTAGCGATATAAAACTGTCAAAGCTGTATCAATAAATTATTAATAAAGAACATACACATATGGAAATTGGTTATTTTACCATGTCAATGTGTTTATCTGACATTTACATGTGTATCTTGTCAATTTGAAAACTTTATTTCGTTATGTTGAATTTTGAGCAACAACTAGAGAAAAGATGGCTTCCATGGGAAAATGATTTCACTGTTCTATTATTTTTGGCAATTTACTAGTTCTACATCAAAGATTATTTGCTTAAAGATATAAAATATACAGTTTACTACATTTTGACCTACATGCAACAGGTTTGGGTGTGCATTTCGGTTGCTCACATTTTTTGAATGGTTCAAATTGTAGCAGTAGATAACATACCGGAGGCAAATTATTGTAACCAATTTCTGCCATCTACTTAACGTGATAGCTAAGTCGTATTAATGCACAGTATAAGTCGTCTTGATTGCATAATTATCGCGTTCAGGCGAGATAAATTGGACGCGATACCTAAATTCAGTGAAATCTCGTAACAAACGTGATCAATGTGTACGTATTCTTTTATATTGTCCTTATTACGTAACGTAACGGATTTTGATGAAATATGGCGCATCAAACGCGTCTTGTTAAGCTGCATTTGGTGGTCTCTGTATTTTCGCCCAAACTTTTGTCGTTTTTTCGAAGAATAGATTTCCGTGTCTACCGACGCGGAAATCGATTCTTCGCAAAAACGACAGAAGTCTGTGCCGAACTCCCTGGACTACCAAATGAAGACGCGTCATATTTCATCAAAATCCGTTGCATATTAAGGAAAATATCAAATAATACTTACTTTGGTGTGGGCGATGTTTTTTGTTGTTGTAACCACGTGATCATACACCTTGGTGATACTGTCCACTACAGTAGTGACATCGATTTTATGACAATCCCGTCTTGGTCAGTTGGTATGTTGTCTTGATATCTATCTTAAGCTTACACCGCTATCTGATTTTCTGATTCTGCTGTTTATTTTCCATTTTTATCATCAAAAACATGCTTTGACAGCCCTAGAATAATTTACAACATGCTTTGATAGCACTTGGAAATGATTCTGAAGTGCTGCCAAACCATGTTTTTATTGAGAAATAAGGCAAACTATAAAAGCAACAGCAGACGACAATTGTTGTGTGTAGCGGTCTAATGGTTAATGTAGGAAGTCGTCATACAGTCTTCATTTGACGAAGGAAAATGTTTGTAGAAATTAAATAAAGCATCGCTTTCTTTACTAGTGGGCAGAATCATATGTAGACGAAATTTCATGTTAATTATCGCCCAATTGATCTCGGCAGTAAGTCGTCTTGACGCGATATTTATAAGTAGTTATTAAGCCGACATATACGGTTTATTAAGACGACTTAGCCATCACGTTATGTGGACGACAGAAATATGCCACAATAATAGTGTACAATGACTCATCGTACACAATTCCATACGACCATATAGACCTGTGCACGACACTGTACGTCAGATCAAGCAACACCAAATTAAGCCAAATTATGTTATGCCCAGGCCGGTCTGAACCTATGTTCCGTGTCAGATGAATGTCCCGATTCTGGGGGCCGTTTCACTAAACTTCGTACGGCTAAAATGTTCGTAAGTGCAAATTTAGGATCGTCTGGAAATTTCAATTGATGCATTTACATTTATTGAGCATAGGCTGCATGCTCAATAAATGTAAATCCAATAATTGTTTTCAAGAACACTTTGTTAATGTGAAATTTACAGACTATCATAATTTTGCACCTACGATCATTTTAGTCCTACGAAGATTTTTGTGCAACGCCCCCTGATTGCAACGACACTAAGCATAGTTTACTCATGGATCTAGACATGATAGTGACCTATATTCTTTACATAACATATTTCATCTCGTTTCTCATTCATTGCACGTCAGCAAACCGACAAAAATACTCAAAAATACGTTTCACGCCTCCTCCTGTTTGTGACCGTGACTTGAGAAAATGGGACTTATGGGTTTTGCGGCCGTGTAGATCCAGATCAGCCTGTGCATCCGCATCCGCACAGTCTGATCAGGATCTGCACTGTTCGCCATTCCACCAATGAAACATCGGTCATGCTTGAAACATGCAATATATATTGCTCGTTATCAGCTGCTGGCGCGTGCTATTTGATCAGCAGCTACACTGATCACATAAGCCCCATTTCTCCTGTCACAGCCACATTTGAGTCTCATAGTTCCGGAACATTCAGAAATACCACATCCTTTCTCGTTAAAATGTCATTACATTCGACATCAGCACTGACTGCACAAAATATAGCGGTTCTGACGTGAGTGATGATGTAATATGGTGTTTATTAAACACATTTTTAACTTTACTGATTTCTTAAGGTATTAGGTCATAGATAGATACACTTGACTTCAATGATAATTGCTTCATAAGAGTGATGTGTTATATGGATATAACATATGTGAATATTGTCTTGTTACTGTATACTATATGGAGCATTGAGTTGCCATCTCCGCCATCTTTGTATGTACAAGCCATCGTACAGTTTCATAACTTCGTGCGTTTGACACACACAGCAAATAATATGACAGTAACCCTAATATAAAATTTAGTGCAATGTATAATATGATATGCCAGATATGACAACGGCAAGCTATAAATATTATGCCAGCAAATATACAAAAGACGAGATATCTGAGCATTTCTCCCATCAATCTCAAAATAAATTTTGATGTGTAAACTTTCAATCTGATGCACAGCCTATGTTAGTGTACACATTACCCATATGTAAAGCCAGGGACAATGCACTCAGGTAACTGCTTACATGCCACTGAATTTGATAGCTAATACCATAGTACACAGTAGTGGGTATATGGTAGTATGTGTGTGTGTAAAAGTGATACACTGTGCGATTTTCTGTGTATGAATATATTTATAATGGTGGTTCATGTTGTTAAAAACACAGGCACAAACCTGTCCAGAAAACTGACATATTGTACAGTTTGTTGTAATATAATTGATAGGAGTCCGTTCTGCTGGATTTTCCACATGTGATTAGCTACATTATATCATATGTTCTACTTCACATTTTGAGTTCTTTGTCAAACGGCAGAACAGATGAAACTGGCTGATGGTTGGAACACACAAAGATGGCCGACTTGGTCACTCCATTTGCCGTATAGGATACAGTAACAAGGCAATATTAAAGGCATATGCCCATTCAGTAGGCTCAAACTGTTCTTTATAGGAATTAAATAAGTGTATAATTGTGTCACTATTCCATCAGTTCTAAAAATTACGAGTGCCCGCTATACATATATAGAGGATATTCATATTTTTGCAACGAATATGACATATGTTCATCGAGTGGTGTGAAATTTAATGTCAATATTTCACGAAATATGGACATTTCACACCACTCGATGAACATATATGTCATATTCGTTGCAAAAATATGAATATTCTATTTATTATATACCGCTCCATGGAAATTAGCAGTTTTTTTAGACTGTATACGGTAATGAATGTGTATTTGCAGCCTATTTGCACTCGGCACTGCAGATGCGCGTTATGAATATAGATAGCGGAAGTAGTCGTATTTTCACCGGAAGTTGTTTAGTTTATTTCATCGATGAGAACATATGACTTTTATTTACATCGTATAACTATGTACGTATTTCATGGGTAGGTATATAATAAAATAATTTAGTAACAGTTAATTTACTGATAGTGATGCGCGGTGGTATCAGGCTATTTTCATATACAAATAAGGCATATTTTTTAATTGTTTATACTAATTAAATGTGTCACTTGAACAACAATATTTCCGACAGATTATAAAATATGAGCATTGCACATCAAAACATAAATACAGAAAATAAATAGTAATGTCCGTTAACATTTTTTAACACAGTTATTGCCCCTGATATCAGTGTGGAAATTGACGTCTGATATAAAATGTATAATAATGCCAATCAATACGTGGGGGAATGGTGAATGAATGTTTATTTTGCTAGAAAATGTCCCCGATGATATCTCTGATATAAAGAATATTTTGTGCCTACTGAGTGGGCATGTACCTTTAACATATATGTTATACATATATTCTATCACATTACGAAGCAATTATCTTTGAATGAAACGATGATCAGGTATAGAACAGGTCCTTAAGACACAAGGTAATGCCGAGTTTGTTTTTATGAAATCAGTCAACGAGTTCAATAAATATCATATTAATTCAACATAACGGGTAAATTATTGCGGGGCTCCATACATATTTATCACATCAGCATATTATTTGGATACAGTATGTTAAATACGCTGCAAAGGCCAATTGTGTCAATATTTTAAGAATGAGCCTTCTTTTTATTTCGTGAAATGTTGTCAATTATTGATTTTATCGTGAAAAAAAAACACAACAATTTACCCGTCAAATCGCCACAGACATCTTCTGTCTGTGACATGGGACATTTTCCTTCTAATTTCAGAAATACTGTGGATCAATTTTAAAAATTTAGTTGGATCATTTTCAAGCTATCTATCTAGCCATGTTTCAGAGTAAATTTCCCCTCGGCCGGGCAGTATGTGAGGTGTTATGGTGGTAGCTACAATAATTCCCCTCCGATATGTTATGCGAGAGGTATGGAGCGGGGTAGTAATTGTGTTTCTAGTATGGTGGTCGCCAGATCGGCCAAGTGCGTTTCCTCCTGGGACTCCGGTTTCCTCCCACATTAATGACCACTATTACGCCTTCATCTGTGCCCAACAAAAGCAGTTGTGCTCTCGCGCTTGTTTGTAATCGTTGTGAAATAAATAACTCAAAGTTTTCTTGTTTTACTCCTCCCCAGCTCCCCGCCTCCTTTTCCTCCATGTTGAATTCCCATAAATCCATTTTTTTTCGGATAAAATCAATATTTGTCATAATTTTACGAAATAAAATGAAGTCTCATTCTGAAATCTTGCTAAAGTTTAATATTATTATTTAATATATTGCTTTTGCATTGTTTATATAGCCGTACAATTTGGGCACGTTTCGTGAAACAGACTGCAGGACCCAGTGAATGGCCGATTCGAAAGAAGTAACCCACCCACACATTTTTTCTGTAGACTATGTACAGTATACTTCGATACCGTATACATTGCATAGTATACATAAATGGGTGGGTGGGGTAACTTTTTCTAATGGGTCATTTATTGCGTCCAAGGTCCTAGGATCCCACATGTGGTTGTTTCTAACGTTCAATTTCGAAATATCGTGAGAAACTGCTGGTCAGGACACAACTGACGTCCAGACAATACAATACGGTTTACGGGATGTGAATGTGGGGAATTGTTTTTTGTAATAAAATCAATATTGAACCAAATTTCACACAAAATAAAAACAAGGCTCATTCTTTTTTATAAAATTAACATTATCGAAAAACATATTGTTTTAGCCTTGTTTACATAGACGTAAAATTTGGGCAGGTTTCGTGAAACAGCCGGTATGTATTTTCAAGTACTCCGGTATAACCTACCTATGCGTCACCGGGTACGATCGCGTAATCTTATCAACTTGCTGGGATGTGAAATATGGGCACATTTGGCGCTCGTGTTGTTCGCTCGACAGGCATTAATCTTAATTATGGTCTGCCAACTTCCGCACTGCCAAACCTGTTTACTCACGTAGACCACCAAAACGTACAAAAACTGCGAAATAACGAACTAAATTCGATGTTTTACTCTTTTTTATTTTTTTAACTTATGCATGTTTGTGATTATTTCTCAGTTTTTGGATTCACAAGTAGCGGCGGCATACGTATATAGCTTTTGTGTCTACCAGGGACCTGATAATTAATGTTTTTTTAATTAATATAATTAATAATAATATATTCTTCGTGGTGGACACCTATATACATGCACAACCCGATACTAGAAACACGAATATTCGTGTTTCTAGTATCGGATTGCATAGGGTAAACTAGGATAAATGGTTGCCGTTGCCACTTATTGTTTTAAACAACATTATTAAGTGTACCATCTTGTAGCATATGGTTCTTGTGGCGGTGACTGGAGAAATTGGGATTATGGGTTTTGCGACCAGTGTAGATCCAGGTCAGCCTGTGCATCCAATGAAAAAACGTTACCAGACAACGTGAGTGTGTGCTATGTTTGATCAGGAGATACACTAGTCATAAATCACATAAACCCCATTTCTCCAATCACAGCCAAATATGTCTTTTGAATAGCATGTTACGACGCTCATTTCAATCTTATCACTGCATTGATGTCAATGATTTTTTTCGCGCTGTAAACAAAATTTATCCCTTACAATTCTGAATTAAATTTGGTTGTGTGCTGTTTATTTTTATTGACAATGGAAATGGTTCTAAAGTGCTGCCAATCCATGTCTTTATTGAGAAAAGGAAAACATGTGCACAGTTTGGTCCGAATGGTGGTTGATTGCGTGCATCTCTAGTTGGCTTATTACAAAAGTCGAACCGTGAAAAGAGAAACTTGGCATATCTTCAGGTTGCAACTTTTAGAAATCGAGAAACCACAAAATTTCGGGTCGAAATTTTGCGTGTTCGTGATTTATACTAATATTTTCGTAGCCTATGGCCGGCAATTTAGACTTTTCGCTATTCCACAATAAATCCATGCTACCAGTCTACCACCACCGGAAGGTAAATTTTGTCACTACCAGTCCAGCTGCGCAGGTTCCGTTTTCCAATTAACGCTGTGTTGATAGACGCCATCTTTCCGTGACGGTTCTACCCAAACATACTGAAAGATGTCTGGCCTCTTAGCGTTCAAATGTATACAAAATGTATACACACCTGACGAAAACCATTTGTTTACTTCAGAGACTGTTTTTTGTGGGGTTTTATTTGTTGGTTTCACAGACGATACTCTGCATCTGCGTAAATTCGGGAAATACGTAATATAATTCCGCATGTACTCTGAAAGTTTTGTCAACTTCTGACTTTTATTTTTGAAAACTATTTTGTAAACGTATTTCATGAAATTACACAAATGTCCGACGATGCAAAATCGCATGAGGTGTCTCATATATGTCTCCCTATATACATGATATAAATGGTTGTTTTGTTTCTCCACAAAGATGGCAACATACAAAACGCGCTAAAACCGGTGACACTGATAGCCAATGTTTTTTATTCTGTGTCCGGCGAAATGTTAAATAACAAACTCATTTTCTAACACGTGGTGTTATATGTATATAATGTATATAGCATTGATGTAAATATAAATGCATAAATTAAAAACTTTACCAGCCAACCTAGCGTTCATGATTTTGTTCCAGATGCAAGTAAACTGTCTTCATCTTTGCTTTTTTAAATGAAATAACAACAGTTTTGGTGATAGAATGTCACACAATCATGATCCTAGGTTATCACCAAATCCCTCACTGACAATATATGACTTAAAATGCCATTATGTCAAGGTGCATGATCACGTGGTTAGAACAACAACAACAACACAATGGACGTGTTGAAAGCGCACCCACTCCAAAGTAAGTATTATTTAATAGTTTTGATGAAGTATTCATGAGTGCATTTGGTGGTCTCGGACTTCGGCACATACTAATGTCGTGTTTGCGAAGAATGGATTTCCGTGTCAGTAACATGGTAAACACGGAAATCGATTCTTTGCAAAAACGACGGAAGTTTTGGGCCAAAGTACCGAGATCACCAAATGCAGCTTAACAAGACGCGTTTGATGCGCCATGTTTCATCAAAGTCCGTTACATAATAAGGACAATATAAAAGAATATGTATCTTGAATCGGAGGCGCTGCTGGAAGTTTCAGTAATTGTTGTTGTTGTTGTAACCACGTGATCATGCACCTTGTATGTGAGGGCTTTGGCAATACATTCAGAAACATAGTGACCTTGATAATTACATACACCACCGTCATCGTTAATCTTCCCAATATTTGTCCATTTCTTTTTTACAAAATACTTGAATATTG
>CM055269.1:91073137-91101324 GCA_029237695.1 Conchocele bisecta
TATATTAATAAGACTGTCATTTACAATGAAACGCAATACATTTAGAGGTCATACATAGACATAAATGTGCATTAGTGTTGACCAACGGGGTAATCGTCACAATAACATATCCATCCGGGACCCATTCTCACGGAACCGCGACAACTAGGGTCTCCAGCGTTGTCGTGACTACATCTGATACAGGGCGCATTATATTTCGCAAATTACGAATAATTATGTTACTTTTCACAATTACCACTAGGTTCAATATGATTTTGTGGCTTATGGTGGGCCTTTTGTATACATAATATTACCATCCAATAGCTTAGGGTTACTAAAATCTGCATGTCTCCAGTCAGAAATAGCGTATTCCAAATGCTATTTAAAGTGGAATATGTCAAAGCAAATCGTAATTGAAGGTATTTCTATAATAAAATGTGACAATTTTCCAGACCAAATCGAATCAACATTCGTACTGTATATAATTTACGATTTTTTTTTTTGAAACATGCCCTGTCTCCAAAGTTACTTAATTTACGAGTCCATATTTGATAACTCACTAAAGGTTATTCATTTTTACAAAACGAAATAACTTCCACACTTAATATGGCCCTTTTTCACTATTTAGTACGATAAGGTAAACTTCATGTGGATAGATAAATCGTGGAAAGAATACGCGGTATGCAACTTTCATTTTGCTGAAAGGAAAAATGCGCTCCTAATTTACGAGACATTGCCCAATTGCCGTTTTACTACGATAGATTTGCGTTGTTCACAATAATTTTTAATTACGTATGTAGTCAGTGCATGTATGCTTAATACACTGCCAACACGAACGTTGTCAATGTCAATAATTGTGTAAAGTGGGTGGATGAAGTTTTTATTTTATTTTGATTTCTAATTTACGAGTCCTAATTTACGAGACAAAACTCATTTTGAACGGGTTTTTTGGAGACTCTCTACCCACCATTTTACCGATTTACACTCATTTCGCTATTTAAGGTATCACCGGATGTGTATATGTCAAATATGGCGGCGTGTTAGTAGATACTTCGTCTGCTAAATTTCCTACTTCAAGTAAGATCAAAGTAAATGCTTGTGTTCACATAAGCTTGTCAATGATGTAAATGTTTGTGCTATATTTCTGACATTGATGCATTGTAGATCCGCACATAAGTCAATGATCTGTGTAGAACAACTTACACACATGTGTTTTAGCACAAACGTTTGGACTCGTAAATTAGAAAATGTTGTCCCGTAAATTAGAACAATGATACTGTTCACTTACTGACACGGTTTAGCTAATGATAAGGCGTCGTTTGTGACTAAATCAATGTTAATAATTTAAGTATAATTCCAGTATTGCAAATACATGTTTATCCGGAAATACGGTGACCTTTTATGTTGATGCATAGCTTCGAATGTTTCATGTCTTTATTAATAATAAAAAACTTTATTTTATATTCTTGCAAGTAAATACGATCCTAGTATGATGCATGAATTTCGGAGTTCATTTTTATGTTTTTATTCAGTTGTCTAAATGTCTGTTATTGGCAAAACTGGCCATTATATTCAAAATGGATGCATCTGTAATCGAACTGTGTTATTCCATTAACTGTCCCGTAAATTATAACTATTTGTGTCCCGTAAATTAGACTACGATTTTGTTACGGTTTCCGCTGTACCCGTGCCGTAGTTTTCTATGATGTATTGTTAGTGTTATGTTAGTCCTGCTCAGTGCCACCCTTAGGATTTATTCCAATATTTTTCAGCATGGCTAAGTCAAAGTCAGAGAGAATGAAGGAATATAGAGCGAGAAAGAAAGAGCAACTAGGTGACAGGTGGCTAGCGGTGGAAAATAAAAGGGTGAAAGGCTACTACGTTGCCACAGAACTATTGACAACTGAAGAAAAACAGAACCGACGTATGAGGAATAAAACAAATGCCCGGAAGTTTTATTATAGACACAATAATGACAATGATGCCACTGCAATTGATGGTGAAGAACGACCAGCAGAGGACCAACACCAAGGACACGATGCACCTGGGCAAAGTTGCAGCAACGATAGTACTGATGAAAATGGTGTTAGCAGTACAACGCTTAATAATAATCTCACAGTAAAAATGCCATTTATAACACATAATGGTAGGAAAAATGGTCCGAAGAAAAGAGCGTCTCGTGCTTTGAAACGATCTTACAAAAGAATTGAAACTCTAGAAGACAGAAATGAGGAAATACAAAGAAAGCTGAAGAGTGCACAGAAAGTATACGGAGATATGAAGCTGCTAAACTAAATAAACAACCATTGACCCAAAAAGTAAAGCAGACCATTTAATTAGACAATCAGGTTTAACACCCGAAGAAGTACCAGCAATCAGAAAACAACTGATTTATAATGAATGTCTGAATGCAGAGATCAAGGACACAATGAACGCAAATACCAAAACCATGGAGACTGTTCAGAAAGTGGTATCTGGAAAAGTTGTTAAGAAATATAAGATGAAATCCTTTATGCAGAAAATGACAAAGTTAAATAGACGCAAGCAATATGAAGACAAAGTATTAAAGATGAGAAAAAAAGAAATACTTAGAGAGCAGGCAGATAAAGTGAAATGCGATGTACAAACTTTTCTACGTAAGGGATGACAATTCTCGAATACTGCCAGGAAAGGGTGACACCGTCAAGACAAGACAGGGGCATCAGGTAAACTACAAAAGCGGGTACTAAATGACTATATGCACAACCTTCACTTGAAATTTATATCAGAATCACAGTACAGAATATCATTAGCAACGTTTTGCAGACTCAGACCAAAAGAAGCTTGTTTAGTGAATTTCGCCTCGCGAAGTGTCTGCCTTTGTTCTAAGCACCAGAACTTTAGTTTCAAATTGAGGTGCATGAAAAACATGAATGTATGTTCTTGTACAAGCCCCGATTCATTTGTGGATATGTATAAGAACACAGCCACACACCTCGATGATTTGCTTGAGAAGCTGCCAGACGGAAATGTAATATACAAAACAATGGAAGAGAGTGAAGCTACCGAGTGGGAAGGAGAGGATGAAAATTGTAGATGTAGATGTGTCACGAGAGCAATTTAAATTGATAATGAAAAAGGAATTTACTGAGTTCGCGGACCACGTGGACAGAGTACCAAACAGTACAGGTCGGTTAAGTCCATGAAGGAAAACCTCCCAAAGAACCATGTACTAGTACAGATGGACTTCAGCGAGAACTACACGTGCCAGTGCATGGAGGAAATACAATCGGCGTACTGGAATTCTTCGATGGTCACCCTTCATCCTACAATAGTATACTACAATGAAGAGAGTGGCAAACTTGGACACAAATCAATGGTCTTTGTTTCTGAAGTCCTGCATCATAATGCAGCCATGGTTTCGGTCATCGTTAAGAAAGTAGTTGAGAGCGCTAGGAAGTATGTGCCTGACCTGAAGTTTGTACACTTCTGGACGGATTCGCCATCGTCCAGTACAGAAACAAGACTATATTTGAAATGCTGAGAAACTTCGAAAAAGTTCATGGATGCAAAGCCAGTTGGCATTATTTTGAAAGCGGACATGGGAAAAGTGCATGCGATGGTGTCGGTGGGACCACCAAGAGAAATGCGGACATGGCCGTAAAACAAAACAAGGTAGTAATTCAAGATGCCGATGATTTTTACGCCTGGGCTGCTACTACACCAAGTGAAATCGAGTATCAAATGGTAACACCAGAAGAATATGAGGAAAGCAGCGGTATTATTGAAAAGAGGAAGAATGACATTAAACCAGTAAAGGGCACGATGGTCTTGCATGCTGTTGCGACTAATGGGGATCAGATGTTTGTTAGGAACACCACATGTGTTTGTGAAAAATTGCTTCGATGAACACGGGTTTAAAAGTAATTCCTCGTGCATTTGGGATATGAAATATGGAGGAACAACAAGTCAAACAACCGGTACAAATCATCAACCACCAACACTTCATGCAGGTGTCTTTGTGTTGGCTAAATACGACGAAAAGATATATGTAGGGAAAATATTAGACATAGACAATACTGAAGACGATGTACAAATTAGCTTCATGGAGGAAACTAAAGGTAAAGGTGACAAAAAGCACTTTAAGTGGCCGGCACGAAATGACGAACTTTGGGTCAATTTTGACAATATCGTGATTTCTATTGAAGACCAGTGGCAGTCGGAAAATCTAAGAGGCAGTTCAAACTGAATGATTCTGAATATGGTTATTTCGATTAAATGTAGTTGATAATTGGGACACTCGCTGGAAAAGGTGATCATATCAGACAGGCTATGACAAAACAACCCTTATCGCATCGCCATATTATGCTGATATTTATTTGGATAATCTGTTATATATTTTCTGTATATAACATCGAAAATTGATACCCATCTCATTTAGGAAAATGACTGAATCGGAAGAATACGGCGATGCAATTAGGGTGGTTTTCTCACATCCCGGCTCATATAGGTTTAGTACTTTTCCATTTGTAATTCGATGTTTTATTGTTTGAAAACATCGTATGTTCGATGGTAGAATCAGAGTGAATGAATCATAGCACCAAATACGTAATATAAATCACGTTATGTACTGTATAAATACCTTAGATTTATATAACAATGCGTATACTCACGTGGTTGAAACACGAGTGAACTGCCTAAGGCGCCTCAGCTTCAAAGACCGTATTATTGTATATTGTCCTCGTTCCGCAATATATTTTGGTAAGGCATCAAACGCTTAACAATACGGGTTTCATAAGTCATATTTCACCAATATATGTTGCATAATAACGACAATATACGAGAATACGTACTTTGTATATGACATGCGCCTTAATATTGTTGTTGTTGTTGTTGTAACCACGTGATTATACACATTGTATACATGTTGCAATGTATATGTAAAATACACCAAATGTTAACATGTTGTGTATTCGAATTACTGATATATTTAAGCATAAGCCGTTCTTATCATATACATATACAGTAAATGTATAATGTCATAAATTAGTACACGAGTATTAAACGTTCGTTAAACTTATTTTTGCAATGTGGTCTATTGAAACAACGAGTATTTAGGCATCTGTAACACATATTAACGTATCTGGTGCAGTGATATCATACACCATCTATACACGTTCGAAGTCGAACATCCAGTGTATAATGTTGTACTAGTTGCAGTTACATGCACATTGTTCTGTTCGTATTGTTCAATAAAGCATTCGAAAAAAATCATCAGCTAATGTCATTTAAGGCCGGTCCATCGGGATAGACTATCCCACAGTCAAGAGCACCACTAGAATGTTATCTATTGAGGCTCGTTCGTGTTATTGTACATTGATAGCCAACCCATGACCCGAGTCGTGGGCTGGCTGTCGGTGTTATAAAGTACATGATGGCCAACCCCTGACCCGAGTCGGGGGCTGGCCGTTTGTGTTATAACGTACATTGATAGCCAACCCCTGACCCGAGTCGGGGGCTGGCCGTCGGTTTTATAACGTACATTGGTGTCCAACCGCTGACCCGAGTTGGGGGTTGGCCGTCTGTGTTATAACGTACATTGGTAGCCGGTCACTGACCCGTGTCAGGGGCTGGCTACTTGTGTTATAGCGCATCATTTAAACTCACATTTATTCTAATTTACGGGACAACGCATACATGTAACTTTGCGTACGAACCTAGTCATTGATATACGAGTTATGTGAATAGTTTATTGCTTACATGGGGATTTCGTCATTAGTTGGATGTTATTCAGGTTTTAGACCCTACTGTAATTTACGTGACAAACTGGAACTAATTTACGGGACAAAGTTTATTTTAATTACAACAGCATCGTTGTATTCTCTCCGACATAAAACGAGCATGTTCTTAATCAGAGTGTTACTAGCTATTTGGTTGGAGATCTATCACTAAAGTTGTCTCTACTTATTCAAATGTTATGGATAAAACAATATATTAACGTTTTGTAAAACGTAAACCATGTAAAACTAGCGTCACTTCTTCATTTTTTTTATTATTTTCATAGATATACATAAAAAAGTAATACACATTGATTGATTCCTAAACTTCAGAATTATGCCATACCGTCATATTCATTTTCGGAAGATATAGTGGCTATGCGTTCAATGTGTAAGCCATATTAATTAATATATACGTATTCAAAATCATACTTCTAAGGTTTTGCTACCACATAAACTCTATACCAACGTAGACACACACTTGTCGACTTATGTTCGAAATATTTTTCATTTGCACTGCTGATATGTTGTGTAATGCAAAAACGATCATACAAATACTATTGATAAAGGTAAAAAAATCGACTTTTGAAACCTGCAGTTGTCTCGGTTCCGTGTACAAGGTGTGTAGGCTACATGAATTTCAATAAAATGTGTTATTTGGAGAGTCCTGGCTGTCATGGTTAAATATCATATTAATGTCAATAGTGCATAGCCACATATATTCAATTATTTTCTGCCTGTGCTCATAAATAATGATATGGCTTAAATAGAATGCCGGTACCCAGTTGGAACACATCAAAGTATGCTAAATATGGCGGCCATTTTTAATGTTAAAATGTCAGACATAAATGTTATTGCATAAAAATGTGGCTAATATATTTGTTCAATCAATATCATACATAACCAACCATACCTGTAGTCTGAACGATTGTTATTCTTTTGCTGATAAAACTGTTTGATTCAACGGTGTCCATATTGAAATACAAATCTATATAAACAACAGTCTAATTTCAGTGTGTGACATAGTGATACAGGTTACAATGAAGGATTTCATTTACTGCATGATTGTGTAGATAATAATTCATTTTACAATTGTTTGTGCTCAATTGAAAATAGCACAAAATCTATTGTTATGGTGGCCATTTTGAATTTTAAAACATATTTGTTATTGAACAGAAATGTTATTATTTCATTTTTTAAGTATATCCCATACATAATTTGACTAAATTGTTGTCGAAAATGTGTTTATTATTTTGACAAAAAGAGGATATGGGACTTGAATGGCGGCTATTTTGAAATTCAAGATGACCGACACACGTGTGGCCGAAAAAATGGTACCAATTTGTTTGTTGTACTATGTCACATACTCTGTCATAAAAAGACATTTCCAAAGACTATAGCAAAAATTTCAGCAGATTCACATTTTGACACCGGCTAAAAAGGGTGGCACTCCATTGAAACGTACATATGCACGCGATGCGACGGGCCAAACAATATGACAGTTATACTTAACAAAATAAGTATTTAATAAACTACTTTCTGAAATATTAATATGTGGACTATACGTTATACATGTGTACCACATACTGGAGGAATCGATTTGGAAGTAGTCATTCCCGGAGCCGGATGCGGACAGGGAGAAGACATGGGTCTGCGTGTCGACGTCCGAGTAACTGGCGGTAAATAGGCTCGTTCCGGCTGGCGTGTCCTCGGATACTGACTGTGATGATCCCAGCGGAAGGTTCGTTAAAGTAACAGGCGAATTAATTTCTGAAATGTATTTATTGAGTAAAACCAGTGATATAAAACGACTATAAACGTTTACGTTTACTGTCTGTTTAGCGAAAGATGCTCACATTTTACAGCTATATAAACAATTCAAAATCGATATCGTTTTCAGTAATATTAAATTAAAGGAAAATTTAAGAATGAGCCTTCTTTTTATTTCGTGAAATTTGATTCACAGAGTGAAGATTTAACATGGGAAAAAAAATTAATTTCAGAAATTGTGGACCGATTTTCAAAGTCTAACTTTTGTGTTCTTAGTTAGTTCATTTCCAAGCTAGGTTTCGGAGACAATTTCTATTTGTTTTTAGTTTTTTGGCTCCTCCCCCGAGCTCCTGCACTTCCTTTGTTCCTATGTTAAATTCCCATAGGCAAATACATTTTTCGAAATAAAATCAATATTTGACTAAATGTCAAGAAATAAAAATAAGGCTCATTCTTAAATTTTCATCCAGTTTAATATTATCGAAACAAATATTGTTTTTGCATTGCTTATATGGCCGTAAAATTTGGGCAGGTTTCGTGAAACAGACAGTAGGTATTTTCACGTTTAACATGTTTAACGGTGGTACAAGTAATATCATTATCAATGTAGTAACATAAGAGTAGGTTGGTTATACAGGGTGGCCCAGAAAGACTTGGACACGTTTTGTAACCTGTATATCTTTTGACATACAGTTTGAATCTTAATATGTTGACATACATATTATGTAATGTCTGTGCTACTTGACGGAAACATATTGCTTACTGCTATTGCACGCATTTTGATGCCATTATGATTACATGCATGACGTCATTAGGTCTTTTTCCGGAACTTCAATTGAAGAGAACGCTGTGAAAACGGTTGAAAAGCCGTAGCACATCGATTATTTCATTGCAACAGTAAAATAAATGATATACTGAACATATTAAATGCATACATAAATGTTACTTACATGTACAACGCCACTTACAGCAACTAGTTCACAGATAAGTTGAGCAATGTTACCAGGAATCATCCTACACGCGCAAGGCTGGGAAATTGAATGCTCAAAGTGACACGGATTTCAGAAATTCGTATTTTTAGCAAATCGAGGCAAACTTGCAGTTTATAGTGCCATATGGTAATGGTAATGTTTATTCAGCAATAGACCTACTGACCCTTAAGCATACCATATAATACAACAAAATAGTTATAACAAGACGACAAACAGTGGTGAAGTATGTATTGATTCACTAGTAAATACATGCATATTCATCATGCAGTGCCAAACTATAATGCATTTGCATTATACTTTGGCCCACGATGTGAATACCATGTAGTTACCGTGATATCCAGCTCTCCGAGCATATGGTCCGTTCCCACGATCGACATCAGCAAGTTCGTCCGTCCAAAGCTGAGCTATGCTCAGCTTCGTCCGCTCGAAATCGCTAACCCGAACATGCACCCGGAGCATGCACTCAGAAGGCTTTGCAGTACCATACTAAGTAATTGCATGTAGTTCTTCTCACTATCAGTTTGCCGTTTAGGACATACGCACAATTAATAAAATAAAAAACATAAATAATAATAAAGCCTAGGTTTAAGTATACCGTGTAGGAGAGTAGACACAAAGTTATTTCGAGAATATGGTTATGTGACCATACATGGTACGGTACACAAACGTATTCGCTTATAGCAATATGGCATTATAATGGGGTTATATGTCAATTTTTTAGCCACATACAGTATTATAAAGAACAAATATTACTCTATCGCTTGTGGTTGGAGATGCCAAACCCTTGACATAGTGCTATAATTACATATGCATGTATGAAGTAATTGTATTCTTTATCTTCATGTATTTCACAGCTGCAACAAGAATTTAGACCGTTTTTCAAACGATTTCGTAATAAATATTCCGAGATTTCTAATAATGCTCCAATTAGCAGATAAAAACAACTCAACGACTTTATACATACTTGGTCTTCTTACATAATACTTACAAACATATGTGCGACGTAACTCACTATATAAAGGGCATTCAATAAGGAAGTGAAATTCGTCCTCTAAACACGCTAAAACGTTACATATTGAACATGTGCTCCTATCTCCTTATGTGCGGTGACTGTATGTCTCTACTTGTATTGTATTACTCAATGATGGATTTAATGTACTAAATGCAATTGTGCAGTAGGAAAGTGGTTTAGTACCATTTTATAACAGTTGTATAGCGTTACGTACAACTGTTTATTTCGATTTCGACACAGTGACATCAAAATCGCCATGGCAATGGTATGTGTGTGGTTTCGATAAAGTAAATATAAAATTAATATGGGAAATGTAGTAACCAATATGGAAATCAACATTTATAACGATTGAAATATTACATATGTAGATATAAGAGTTATAAAACGTGTCCCAAGTTGTTTTTGGGCCACCCTGTAGTAACATGCGAGTTGATTTCTGAAATGCATTTGTGGCTGTGACTGGAGTATGGGGCTTATGGGTTTTGCGACCAGTGTAGATCCGGATCAGTCTGTGCAGACTGATACGGATCTGCACTGTTCGCCATTCCACAAATGAAGCACCCGTCGTGTTTCTACAAGCAATGTCGATCGTTTTCTGGCTACAGCAGGAGCTACACGGATAACACATATCATCGATGACGGATCGTAGCTACTTATCTCCCATTAAATGTATTTATATAAATAAATCCGGTCCAAATTGTTTTTGTTTGTTTGTTTATTGGTGTTTAACGGCCTATTAACAGATAAGGTCATGTAAGGCCGGGCAAACGGGCTCAATCCTGTTTTAACCTGCTGCATTGGGGGGGGGGGGAATCCCAAAATAAGAACGGAATATTTACATCGAGAAAAAATATATTCAGCCCTGAAATTAGAATAACCTGACCTGGTGCCAGGTCCATGCCACACCAAAGTCGCTTGGCCCATTCCTCTAAAATAGGATGACGAATAATCGTAATCCTCAAATAAGGGGAATAACCAGAGTCAACTGTCACATACAAAATGCCAAAGACGTATGTGAGGGCCAAGCTAGGTCTCCAGTCGGAATTCCGGTAAGGATGAACCCCGATTGTTAAATTACTCATCGCATGCTCCCACCTGCCACCCACCCGGTCCAAAGTGTGTGGTGTATGGACGTATGGCTTGTAAATAGAGCGAGTGTTGCATGCTTTATTGCGAAAAGGAGTCAATATAGTGATTTATATTAATGTTTTCCAAATCATCCTACATATATACGCAATAAAAACCTCGGACTTCAGTATGTGTCAGATTAATATTTTCACACGTACTAATGTCATTGCAGAGTATACATACTCAGATCAGAATGCACATATGTGCAGTCTGATCTGTGTCTACTCTGTGCGCAAAACTCATGTTTATGCTTTTCAGTAAGAAATAAACGCTGAAATACAGTAAAGGACGGGATCTCTATAAATAGATTTGCAACGGGAAATAACTAGTTACGATCCCTCATTCCATTGAAAAAATATCTTACAAGGCTTAGGAAACGGGATGGGCGAGGCTCTGCCTGCGGGTTATAATTACTGAATTAGCGAGCCGGGTCCAAGTCAGCCGCAATCGCTCAGTGGTAGAGCATCGGACTATGGATCGAAAGGTCCAGAGTTCCAATCCCGACACTGGCCGAATCGGCGTGTCCTTGTGTAAGACACCTTCGTGATAGCCTAGACCTATCGGATGGGGACTTAAATAGTCGGTCCCGACATGCAACGTCATAAAACCAGTGCCTTCGTTAAATCAAAGCATTTACATTTACCGGGTCCAAGAAAAGTAATCCACTTCCCGGGTAAATCCGTTGGTTTAAAAATGCCGGTGATAAATTTACCTGCCACTGTGACGGTCAGGATGGACGGCCCCACCGTGTTATAACCGTCGTCTACTGTAATGTATAGGTCATAGGCGGCGATGGTCGACGCAATGATATTCTCCTTTAATAACACTTGGCCATCTGTAATAATGTAACAGGAAACACAAAATAAAGTTAATGCATGCATTTACCAAATTCCATTCAATTTGGATGAGCTGTTGTCAAGTGTCAAGTGGCACTACTTATTGCCCACCCTCGTAAATGACTAATGTCTGTTCCACGATTTGCTGCCGACAAATATTGATTTTATTGCGAAAAAACTATTTTCCTATGAAGGATCAAAAAACGAAAAAATTTGGAAATTGACTCCGAAACCTGACGAGATAGCTTGAAAGTGATGTAATTAAGAAAATAAAAGTTAGATTTTGAAAATCGGTCCACAAATAAAAAAAATATTTAAACAAAATCTATGTTTAGCCCCCATGTTAAATCGTTAAAGGAAAATCGTTTTTTCGCAATAAAATCAATATTTGATGGAATTTCATCAAATATTTTTTTTTGGGAGGGTGAATTTTTTGTTATTGATAAAAAAGTACTGACATTTAAATATTTTTTAGATTTAATGTGTTTAATAGCCAAAAGTTCGTCGGCAGCAAAACGTGGAAGAGACAATTACTTCTGTTTTCATATTACCAGTTCTATACTTAAATGGAGAAGTTGGGCATAATAATTAAAAGGATTTGTTTCGTAAATGACGCCGGAATTTGACGACATTTACGGAGCAATATGCTTTTATTCGGCGATTTATGTTAAAGTTTCTATGTCATTTATGGAACATATTATATTTAGTCTATAAGCCAATGGTACAGGTCTACACCGATGTTAAGTTATTTAACATTGGCCGTGGACAAGTGGTACTAAGTAATCGGAGTAAGGGTTGTAGAGATATAAGATAGTATTATGTAAAAACCTTAACGCACATTACGAAGTCACTTGACATGGACATTGGGCATATGGGCCGCATGAGTGGGCGATAGAAAATAAATTTAAAATATGGATGATGATAAAGAAGCTTTTGTAGTTTGAAGAACACCTGAGTAATGGTTGTGGATATCAGTATAAGGTATATGTATGTAAAAAACATTTCACCTTGACCTTTGGGAAGGTGGGCTGTAGCATGAAAGTATGGATGATAATAAAGAAGTAGTTTTTGACGTAAATGGGAGAACTGGTTGTGGAGATGTAAAATATGTAAACGTTAAGTCATTTGACCTTTTCATTGGGATGTGGGCCGCATGTGTGGACTATAAAATGAATATATGGACACAATCACATGATGTCTCATTTAATAGTTATAATCACAATGGAGTTACAATGGAACATATCCAACTTTCGCGGCCATCGTACCTGGACAAAATCCGTAGTGACCACATGGTCAATTTCAGCGACCAATACGTGATGGTCAGTCGGCAATTTCCGTGATATCGGCTTTTTCCGTAATCTCTCGAAAATCTACAGGTGTCACGTGATGTACGTAATTTTATCGATATGTAAATCGATAATCCATGTACAAGCCCCACCGCTCGACGAGTTATACAACTATTTTAGAGAGGTTAACGCATCTCAACATAATGACAGCGATGAGGATGATCCGCTAGTAAATTTTGACGTTAGGTGAGGATGACGAAATACTAAATTGTCCAATAACTGAGCGTGAAATATTAGATGTAATCAAAACACTAAAGGACGCGAAAGCCTGTGGTACTGACAACATTTTAAACGAATACATTAAAACCACACAAACTATTTTGCTACCCGTATATGTATCACTTTTTAATATCGTGCTTTCAACAGGTATACTGCCAGAGTCATGGCTAATCGGGACAATTAAACCTATTTTCAAAAACAAAGGTGACGTTGAAAATCCTGCAAATTACAGGCCAATCACAATCCTTAGTTGTCTGGGTAAATTGTTTACTGCGCTACTAAACAAACGTTTTACGAAATTTGTCGATTATAACGAATATTTGTCAAATAATCAAGCTGGTTTTAGGAAAGGATACTCAACAACTGACCATATTTTTGTGTTACATTTATTAATAGAACTAATGAGGAAACAGAAAAAGAAGTTATTCTGTTAATTTATTGATTTTTCCCAAGCCTTCGATTCTGTCTGGAGGATAGGACTATGGCGAAAATTGCTGAGTACCAACGTAAATGGTTTATATTTTTCAGAGTTATATATAATATGTACGACGGTATTAAATCGTGTGTTTCAAACAATACCGAAACTTCCCAATTATTTACAAGCTTTTGTGGAGTCAGACAGGGAGAAAACTTGTCACCAATATTGTTTTCACTATTTTTGAATGACCTTGAAATGTCACTATCGGCCAATAATAATGACGGTATCAAAATTCACCACCGAACGATAGATTCATTCTTTTTCATAAAAATAATAGTTCTGTTGTACGCAGACGATACCATAATTATTGCCGAAGACGAAAACAGTTTTCAAAGGTGTCTAAAAACAAAACGATTTCCAGCTATATTGCAATGAATGGAAGCTAAAGATAAATATAAGCAAGACTAAAGTCATAGTATTTGATACTAACAATAATAAAAAATATAATTTTTGTATCGGTAATGAAATAATAGAGATAGTTAATGAGTACAAATACCTTGGTGTATACTTTTCAAGGAGCGGAAGTTTTCTAAATGCCCGAAAACATATAGCACACCAAGCAAAAAGAAAAAAAAAAAGGCAACATTTTTACTATATACACGTATTAACAACTTGGATCTACCAATTGATCTCCAACTAAAATTATTCGACCATACAATTCTTTCTACCAATTCTGACATACGGGTGTGAAGTTTGGGGCTACGAAAATCTAGATATCCTGGAGCGAATACATACCGACTTTTTAAGACGAATAACAAAAAGTCGTAAATCCACACCGTTATACATGTTATATGCCGAGCTCGGTAGACATCCAATATCAATTAATATTAAAACCAGGATGTTAGGTTTTTGGAATAGAATAGTAAATGGCAACCAGACTAAATTATCATATCTGATGTTAGAATATATTTCCAACCTTGAAAACACTAATTTTAAATGGTTACAGTTCATAAAACATATAGTAAATGAAACGGGGAATAATCTAGACTATAATATGCAGGAACTAAGTAAAAATAAAATTAAACATACTCTAATGGATCAATTTATCCAAAACTGGCATTCACGTCTCTCGGAATCAAACAAAGGTAAGATGTATAATTTATTCAAAGATAACACAAATATAGAAGGATACTTCACATGTTTACCACAATGATTGTACTATAATCTTGTAATTTTTAGAACAGGTAATCATAAACTCCCAATCGAGACAGGTAGATGGTTAAGGATACCCCATTCTGAACGTAAGTGTACCATATGTAATAAAAATGATTTGGGTGACGAATTTCATTATCTGCTAGTCTGTCCACATTTCTCGGATAAACGAAAATTGTATCTCAAACGTTACTATTATCGGCATCCAAATGTTATAAAATTCAAAGAACTTCTCAATTACAAGTCAGAAATACAGTTACAACGGTTGAGCATCTTTATTGCTGAGATTATGCGTTTTTTCCAATAACTATTGACTTAAATGTACCTCCTAGATTATAAAGTAATTCACATGTTCATAATTTTGTTATTTATGACTTTTGTATTATGGTTCAATAGTAATCATACATCACAGAGTCATTCACAAGTGGTGCAGATCCTGTTGGGGTGGCTTACTTTGAGCAATCTCATCCGGGGCTACACTAATTGTAGATATTATACTACTGACAATTATGAGTAAACACAATATACTGTTGTTCAGTCACATACTAGTAAATCAAGATATACATTGTTCACACCTATCAATATGCATGAAGGATTGATATTCTATTTGCATGGTAAATAACGACACGATATGCATGCTAGTGGAGGGTGAAGGCCGCAGACACAAATATATGAGTTGTCGTTGTGCGTGCGGTCCGCATTCAACCAATACAGGCACACCCATACTACGATGTCTAACTTACGAGAAACTGTATAATAACTTATGTATTAAGTGGCATACAGACTCTCACCAACTTTCAATTTTCGCTCTCTGATGAGAGTGTGTCCCACTACAATTCACCGTGTATTCATCCTGACATGCCCTGTCTCGTTCTCCATATTCCTGGAGATTGAGACACACAGGGATGTGCGGGTCTTTTTTGCAATCGAATATACTTGCAACCCGTTTTCTATATGCTTGTATATTTAGTTGTAAAATCTTTGACGTAGCATTAAATTTTACCAAATCTAACTCCTATAAACTCGTAGATGAGTTTCTAAGAATTGGAATTATTGTCCAACTATGTTTAAACAAATTGTTCTGATTCGGATCCATGCTTACTGACCACGTTCCTTTACATATAATGATTGATGAATTTCTCCCAGTCAATACTCGCTACTGATAAATACCATCAAGCCGAATCATTGCAACATAACCGAATCACTGCAACAGAACCGAATCACTGCAACAGAACCGAATCACTGCAACAGAACCGAATCACTACAACAGAACCGAATCACTGCAACAGAACCGAATAACCGAATCACTGCAACAGAACCGAATCACGAAGAACAGAACAGAACAGAACAGAACAGAACAGAACAGAACAGAACAGAACAGAAACAGAACAGAACAGAACAGAACAGAACAGAACAGAACAGAACAGAACAGAAACAGAACAGAACAGAACAGAACAGAACAGAACAGAACAGAACAGAACAGAACAGAACAGAACAGAACAGAACAGAACAGAACAGAACAGAACAGAACAGAACAGAACAGAACAGAACAGAACAGAACACAGAACAGAACAGAACAGAAACAGAACAGAACAACAGAACAGAGAACAGAACAGAACAGAACAGAACAGAACAGAACAGAACAGAACAGAACAGAACAGAACAGAACAGAACAGAACAGAACGAACAGAACAGAACAGAACAGAACAGAACAGAACAGAACAGAACAGAAACAGAACAGAACGAACAGAACAGAACAGAACAGAACAGAACGAGAACAGAACAGAACAGAACAGAACAGAACAGAACAGAACAGAACAGAACAGAAACAGAACAGAACAGAACAGAACAGAACAGAACAGAACAGAACAGAACAGAACAGAACAGAACGAACAGAACAGAACAGAACAGAACAGAACAGAACAGAACAGAACAGAACAGAAACAGAACAGAACAGAACAGAACAGAACAGAACAGAACAGAACAGAACAGAACAGAACAGAACAGAACAGAACAGAACAGAACAGAACAGAACAGAACAGAACAGAACAGAACAGAACAGAACAGAACAGAACGAACAGAACAGAACAGAACAGAACAGAACAGAACAGAACAGAACAGAACAGAACAGAACAGAACAGAACAGAACAGAACAGAACAGAACAAAAGAACAGAACAGAACAGAACAGAACAGAACAGAACAGAACAGCAGAACAGAACAGAACAGAACAGAACAGAACAGAACAGAACAGAACAGAACAGAACAGAACAGAACAGAACAGAACAGAACAGAACAGAACAGAACAGAACAGAACAGAACAGAACAGAACAGAACAGAACAGAACAGAACAGAACAGAACAGAACAGAACAGAACAGAACAGAACAGAACAGAACAGAACAGAACAGAACAGAACAGAACGAACAGAACAGAACAGAACAGAACAACGAACAGAAACAGAACAGAACAGAACAGAACAGAACAGAACAGAACAGAACAGAACAGAACAGAACAGAACAGAACAGAACGACAGAACAGAACAGAACAGAACAGAACAGAACAGAACAGAACAGAACAGAACAGAAACAGAACAGAACAGAACAGAACAGAACAGAACAGAGAACAGAACAGAACAGAACAGAACAGAACAGAACAGAACAGAACAGAAACAGAACAGAACAGAACAGAACAGAACAGAACAGAACAGAACAGAACAGAACAGAACAGAACAGAACAGAACAGAACAGAACAGAACAGAACAGAACAGAACAGAACAGAACAGAACAGAACAGAACAGAACAGAACAGAACAGAACAGAACAGAACAGAACAGAACAGAACAGAACAGAACAGAACAACAGAACAGAACAGAACAGAACAGAACAGAACAGAACAGAACAGATGCAATTTTGTAATCCACATTAAGTAATGATATAGGTCTCCAATTCGTAAGTATAGATAAATCGCTATCCTTTTTTGGTATTAATGTTATTACACCCTGTTTTTGCAATTCACTTAGTGATCCATTTGCTAATGAAAATTTAAAAGAATCCATATAATATTTTTATTTTTTGTCATTCCCAAAATATTTTATAAAATTCCAGTCAGACCATCTGAGCCTGGGCTCTTATTCTTTTTCATTTCCTTTAAAGAGTTACTGCATTCGTATTCTGAAAGGCTGCCTTCGCATAATTCTTTATTTTCTTGGGATAATCTGTTTACTCCATTATCATTTGAAAAAAAATTGTAATTTGTAATTTCAGCTTCTTTTTTCGTATATAATTTTTTACAATATTCTTTTTCTTCATTTAATATTTCACCATTGCTCGTAATATTTTGACCATTTACCGTTAATCTAGTTACTGTTTTATTTTCAGACCGTTTCCGTTCTAAATTTGCAAAGTATTTTGTATTTTTTTCCCCACAATCAATCCATTCGGCTTTTGATCTTAACATAATTCCTCTAACTTTATGTTCATATAAATACTGTAACATATCTTTTTTGGTGTTTAATTCTATTAAAATATCTTCCGATATTTTTTTGGAGTAGTCTGGCTTCTAATTTATCTATTTCCTCTATTAATTTATTTTCCATTTTTAAATCTTTTTTCTTTTCAGTAGACGCAAATTTTATCGTTTCATTTCGTATTGTGCCTTTAATTATCTCCCAAAGCGTATTTGGATTAGCATGCTGGTTGATTTCGGCAATGGTAGAAATACTTCGTCTAATTAGTTGTTGGTATTCCGTTTTTAAAAGTAGACTATTATTTAACTTAAAATATCCCGGACCCCTTTCATTAGATTGAGTCTGTAAACAAAAATATACTAAAGAATGGTCAGACTTAAACCCTGTAGTAATTTTACTTTTTGTTACTCTATTAATTACATTTTCAGATATTAGAAAATAGTCCAAACGACAGAATATTGGTGGTTCAGTATTTTGAAATGCCATGTGAATTTCCTTGTATTAGGATTAAGAATTCTCCAGATATCATGTAGATTCATATTTATTAATTATTGACAATAGTTTCTCTCTTATATTCTTATTTGTGTCTCTTATGCCATTTTTCTTGTCTAAAAAATCTGGATCTAAAAATTATATTAAAATCGCCCTCTAATATTAAAGTATCTACTTCCACTGTTTCTATATATGTATCGAGATCTTGGTAAAATCTTAGACTGTTTTCGTTTGGACCATATATATTGATTAATGTATAATCTTTTTCAGAAATGCATATTTTAAGAGATTGAATTCTACCAGTCATGACCTGTTCATAATGTTTCATTCTATAATCAAGCCCCGGTTTTATTAAAATCCATATACCTTCTTTATTGCTATATTCCCCACTAAAATACCCATCACCACCCCATTCCTTTTCCCACTGGGCTTTATCACTTGTTGTGAAATGCGCTTCTTGTATGAAACATATATCGTAATCATTGTCTTTTATCCATTGAAAAAGGTGTAGCCGTTTGTGTTTTGATCCCATACCCTTAACATTAAAGCTTCCTAGTTTTAATTCCATAAAGTAGTATTAGAAATCTGATCTATCTAAAGCAAGCACAAACATATTCGTCGCCGGTCCACGATGTTGAGTCCACCAAATGTGAACAGAAAGAAAGAAATGATAGAAGTAAGTGAGAGTTGCATCAACGATAACATGTGAAGACAATAATGACATGTTAAAAAAAGAAACGAGGGTCACCAATTCAGATATTGTGTACTATAAACACGTGGGCACCTGTTGACAAAATGGATCTTACTATTCATGCTATCAGCATACCCCCAGATCAGTTTACACATCCGCGCTGTCCGGTCAGGGCCTACCTTGATCGCCATTACATCAGTTGAGAGCTCATACTACCTGCCGTTAACATCATTATTATATTCTGGTAATTTAATTCTATTCTCACTGCATAGCCTAAATGTGCAAAATAATTTAATAATTATTGCTAAAATAAGGTCCATTTTGTCACCCGGCTGCCCATGTATATTCGCACGTTACAATTTACAGTAGTGTGTATGTCTGCTTCCTCTATAACAGAACTAATTTTGAATTAGCATAGCAGTCACTGATATCATAACATAATCTCAAATCGGCTGCACAACGTGTATATGGGCCACCTACTGAGAAAAACGCACCCTACGACGTGTGCGACCAGCGTAGCCCCAGACCAGTATGTGCATAGCGCAGTCTGATCAGGGCCTATGTTGTTCGCCATTATGCCACTGAAAATAATCTTGATGTCGTCAGTAAAACCTATTAGACGATAACCATACTGTGCAAGATGATCATGATACACAATTGTTGAAAATGTTGTACGCTTCCTTTCCTCAGCCGGCGGCCGAAACACAGACGAAAGTATGCTCATGAAAGATTTTGCTGCCATAGTATTCACATAATTAAACTGTAATTTTTATACATGAGATACTTAAACAAATCTGTACATATGTGTCGCGCCACGATAAAAAGTTGTTGAATACCGCGGCCAGCGTAGCCCCAGATGAGCATGCGCATTCGCGCCGCTCGATCAGAACCTACGCTGTTCGCTATTGAGTTAATGAAAAACTGTTGATGTCTCTAACAAAATATTTTGACCCCTCACCACACCCATTTCGTGGCGGGCCACATATAGTATTTCATTTGGGAAACGAGAATAGCTAATTAATTAAAATGTACTTATAACATTCGTCAGACATTCAGGTTGTAGTATTAGCATAACATCAAGTATAATACATGTATATTGTGTGTATAGATCCTTTCAGCATACGCCATTGATTTGCAATTGTTCAGCCTTTTTCCAGACAATTTTCCACCTTCTAGGTACATGTATGATCGAGATGGAAGCCTGGTGTGGGTTGGCCGGATGGGGTGTGCATACATATACATGTACGTCTTTTTCCACCCTCATACTCGAAAAGAGACCACATGCGAAAATGTATGAGGGCATATAGATCTAATGTAAAAGCATAAACAATAGGATATGACATTGTACAATGTAATGGACCACTCTTGTTACAAAAACTGTCATACAAGTATGTGCAATTACTAAATGAATAAAATAATATTTCCGGACCCTTCCGACATATCCATGTAGTACACCCAGTTGCTATTTCTGCAATATGTTATTACTATTCATTTTGTATATCAGTGTATAAAATGGTATTAATTATCATATGTATATATAATGATACAAAATCATGTGGGATATTTACCATATAACGAGCACACAACACACTCATGTGGGAGAAATATCATATAACAAACACATACGTCAGCATCTGTATCTGCCAGTCAATGAGGCCATACGGAGAACTACGTGATTATATTCTGGGAAACAACTTTCGATAAACCTCTTGACCAGACCGAATTGTGCTATTCTAAGTACGTTTTGTCAAATACAACCGTAATGACGAGACTGAATTAGACAGTGTGTATATGTGTGGCTCTGACTGGAGGAACAAGTGGCCTACGGCTGCTGCGTCCAGTGCAGACCCAGATCAGCCTGCGCACTAGCGCAGTCTGATCAGTGTCTGTACCTCTTGCAAGTCGGATAGTGAAACATTTGCACAGCTTGGAGCAACAAGTATAGTTTTTATTTCGGGCCGCGGGATATTGTTAGTAAATCCGGAGCTAGACAGGTCACGAATGCGATAAACCCAATTTCTCCAGCCACAACCAGACATACAGTTTGAGAATATCAATTATACGGTATATACACGTTAGTTATTTACTCGAAACAAAAATTTCGTCTGGTGGGTGCTTTTACATACAATATCTAGATTTCTATTTGAAAGTTTCATACAATATTTCGGTAGACATTCATAAATATATTGCTTTAATTCAGACAAGTCTAAACTGTGTCCAATGTAGGCTTCAGTGATATGCTTCTGATATGTTCCGTGTCATCCACCACACAATATAATAAATGAGCCGCTGCATGCGAGAAACTACCGCCTGAAATTGGCGATCGGTCCTGTAATTTGGCACATGCAGGCGTCTATACCGTTCATCACAACCCGCATGATGAGAGGAATATGCACCGACTGCACCACGCACGTCACACATGCATGATTACGCATGCAAAATTTTACTGTTACCATTTCGCATGCATTGCTCATTGTTGTACGGTTCGCTGGCTTTGTCATCTCACCAGGTTGGGTATTAGGTACATGGGAAAACATAGCTTATAGTTTATTTGAGCAGAATATGATCACTGTACTGTAGTGCATATCGGTAGAGAAATATATATGGGATAGCATTGCTCATTTAACAGGCAGTGTCTATACCCTAAGGAAACAAGTGTCAACACAGGCACACGTGTTTCAATTTCCTGTGACATTTTAACACTTATGTCTGAATTCGCTGGCAGCACTCATACACTGGGCTGGTTTCAATTTAATTTGACACGTATCATTCTGGCATTGTCACTTAGTTATGAGGACAAATGTTTCTATGCAAATTACAACATGTAGATTGACTAAATACTTCGAAAGTCACTTTTTCGCCTGTTTTTATGATAAAAAAATGACAAAAATACTCCGAAATCACCCGACTTTCGATAAATTTAATCGTTTTAACCCCATAATTGTGGAACAGCCAATATTTTTGACAAGCACCATCTATTTTATAATAATTTTTTACAAGTGCATCAACAATATAGACTTTTCCTAAGAAATATATGAGAAAATAATACTCTGGAAAATTCTGGTGAAACTGAAGTTTCCGCAGCTGGACAGCCATAATTATATGACCATTCTTAAATTGCCACTGTTGAAAAGTTAGTCTTCTAAATAATGTCAAATTACATTTGCTGTCACAAAATAGGTCAGACAAGGCAATGGTAGGCAGTTTATTGAGATAGTATAGCAAAGAAATGCGCTTATAGGTATCACTGTGCTAAATATAGTACACATCGGCCAGGGGGTATGCTTTAGTAGTCCGGTATAAAAAAATAGTGCAGACGTTTTGAGGACACAGACCCAGTTTGCTTGTAAATCTTGATCCATTACAGCCCAATTTTACTTGAGAAACATGTTGGGGTGTTTTTAACACCAGTTTCCAGCATTATTTCTAGCATTTAAAAGAAATTACTGAGCCTGCTTGTCACGTGATGTGAACACTACGTCACATGACACTTTGATGATAAACAATATGGCGGACAGGACAATGTTAAAATTTTCTTTCTTAGGAGTAAGTGAACATATTGTTTAATTAGTGAAAATCCGGTGCAGACAGGTTGCAGGTTATGAACAGGTAGGTTCCACAGCATCCATACGAATAGTGAAAGTGTGAGAGAATGGCCATATTTGGAGGAATCGGTTAAGTTGTATAGTAAAACTAATTGGTGGTTGCTAGCCTAATACTGGTAGGTGTTTGAAATAGCATCAACATATATATGGATAAATGACTAACAACATGGATGGTATCCCAAGAATTTTAATTTTAACGTTGAAATAAAACATTATTAGGTAAACTATTTTATGTGGGATTTGCAAACAGGGCATGTTTTCTCGTGCACCTGTCCCCATTTGGAGAAGCGTACTTATATTGATTTTTTTAGCTGACAATATACAAGGCTGTACACAGGCCACGAATTGGACGCTGATGTGGAAGTGTGATTTATCTTGAGGTTTATCTTGAGGTATAACATTTAAAATATACAAATATTATATACAAATATTATTTAAAGGAGTAATATTGCCCTGAATTTAACGTAATAACACAATATAGGATAGTTTATCAAGAGAAACGAGAGATATTCAGATTTTCAACCAGCATAGATAAGTTCATACTGCATAGTTGACCAACATTTATAACGTAGACAAAAAAAGGAAATTATAATTAGCATGTTATTCCGATAATTATTTATAGCTGTATACCGACCGACAGAATAACAAGTGAAAATTATATAAATTACTTCTAGCTGCAATATTGACAATTACATAATTGCGAAAAATATTTTATTATGCTCCATAAAGATACATAATGAGCTGTAATAAATCAACAAAAAATGTATGCTGTTTTGTAATCACTGTAATGTACATGAACACGAGTCTGATCAGGGTTTGCACTGTTCGCTGTGAATTCTTGACTACTTACACAGCCGCGAGTGGGGCGGTAGCAGAATCCTGGAACAAATTATACAATACTGTGTCCCAGTACAATCTGATCAGGGCTTGTACTGTACGTTATTTAGTCTGTACTGGGACTCAATAATCTATAAATTGTCACAGTCTGTACTACTAGTGTACATATTAAAGTAGGATCAGACCGGATGAATGTCAACCACAACATAATCTCCTTCATTTAGAAATGTGTAGCTAACATTAGAACGTGGTCTGAGAGATGAAGCCATGCCTGCTACCATATATCGTATGTCTGTATGAAGATACAGACGTGTGAAGAATTGTCTCTTAATTGAGTCGGTATCTAAAAAAACACAAATCGCAGTTTGCACGGCAGTTACTAATTAACTGCTTTTAATTGACAACCATAACGTTAGTTTCGGATTAACGGTGTCATTTGTTAATTTGCAGTGTTTAAAATGAGCGATTAATATTTCGTTGACAAAAACACTCATCTCCAATTATTAGCTTCAAAGTACGTGAAAATCAAAGTCTAATTTGGTTACTTTGTTCACAAATACTTTTACCGACAACAAGGTCATGCCTCGGGTAACATACAATCGTCCCACCGCCGCTAAGCACCGTAAGCAATTGCCCGTTTCAACGAATATCACGGAAATTGCCGAAGATTTCCGTGATACACTAACTGGAAAATGAAAACAGATGGTGTCATTATTATTATCTAAAAAGGACCAAAATAATATTAACTTAGAAACATAATTTTTATATCAATATATAGAAAAATGAATGAGCTAATTGAAAATGCCTATGCATTTTTTGTCACTATTCATATAAAAATAGATTTTGCAATTTTAATCGGTTGTGTAGTTTAAAAGTTATGGTAAGAAATGGTAATAGTCTCCTATATAATTACATATAAAACTCACCGCTACTGATGCAGACTTTCTACAGGTAAGATGGCCGCGAAAGTTAGATATGCCTATCTAAACCGGACACCCTGGGAGGTCCAGTTTATAGAGGCTCCGCTTTAAACCAGGATTTCGAGCACGCCTATACAGCTTTATGTGGCTTGTACTCATGAACATACCTTATCGAAGGAAAAACTTGACAATACACACATAAAAGTCACTGCAAAAAGGGATGGTGTGGGTGTCCGGATTATACAGGTTCTACTTATAGCTATAATAATTCGCCTCGGATGAGTTATCTACGGCTACAATTTGACCCTTAGCTATCAAAAATGTGAGCAACCGAAGGCATATCCAAACCTGTTGTATGTAGGTTAAAATTGAATAAACTGTATAAGTTATACCTTTAAACAAATAGTGTTTGTAAATTGCCAAAAAATAATAAAACAGGGAAAACTCACATGAACAAGATATACATGGAAATGTCAGATAAACACATTGACACAGTAAAATAACCAATTTCTGCATGTGTATTTTCTTTATTAATAATTTAACTCTCAAACTAGGGTTTCTGATAGCTTAAACCACGGTTTGAGCACAAACCCCAGTTTAGACTGCCCAAACCCTATTTTAGGCTCGCCAAATGCACAATAATTCGCTATATCCCCAGTTTGAGAGTCTAAACCAGGGTTTAGGCTCTCAAACTCCAGTTTGAGAAATTATTGTGCATTTGGCCAGAAACTGCCGTTTGAAGTCATAATCGAATAAAAAGCCTAAACCCTAGTTTGGACCCAAACCACAGTTTAAGAAAAAAACTGCCAATCGTGATCCAAAACGGTAGTTTTCTTAAACCCTGGTTTGAGCAATTATTGTGCACTTGGCGGCAGAAACCACCGTTTGGACGCTCAAACTAGGGTTTCTGATACAGTTGTTTCTGTCAAAATGTTCCGGGTTTATACGTGTACAAAGTGTTGTGCGTTGCGTATCCGTGGAGTTTCCGTTAGTTGCGTTTCAAACCGTGTGTCGTCTACGTGTAATACGTTTTCGGCCATGCGTTGCGTTTCCCCACTCTTGCGCATGCGCGAAAGTCGAGCAAACCGTGTTCAACTCATTGAGTTTCAAAAGTGTGTAATCCGTGTACAACGGTTGTAAACGTATACAACGTTAAAACCCCTAAAACAACGCATTGAGTTTCAAAAGCGTGTAATCCGTGTGTACAACGGTTTGTAAACGTATACAACGGTTGTAAACGTATAAAACGCTAAGGTAAACCGTTTAAACGATTTAACGCTTCTTTGACGAACGGTTACACGCTTCTACATGTACACAGCACCGTACAGATGAAACCGTGTTATACGTATAACACGTTTCCACGGGTTTTTAACGCATTACAACGTTTTGGTATGCCAACCGTGTATCGCGTAGAATGCGCAGCATGCTCAGATCGTTGTTCGTGTGTGTACATGGTATATATACTTCTAGACTGCAGGGCTTCTAAAATTTTCAGTTTTCCGGTTCTGGACCGATTTTTGAACTCTCAGACTGATTGAGATTTGAAAACTAGTCTTAAAAATCGTCCGAGAAAAATTGCCAGTCGCTGCTATTTCGCTATAAACCTTGTAAATTTACCGGTTTTGACCAAGTAATTTATGACACATATCCGCGGGCCATATCCCTGTTAAACCAGTGTGCAGCTCGCTGTGTATTCAGTTTCTCAATATATCGATTTTTCTTAACACACGCGTGGGAGAGGTGTATAGCGGATTAGTGACTGAAATAGACTGACTTCAGCGTAAAGATACGAGAGTTCCTAGATTCGCCAATTTCTGAGGTCTACAAATACATTAAATATGCCTAAAAAGCATCAATGAATGAAAGAAACAAAAAAATTAATTTTTATATGGAGGGTGTAAAATAAAAAAAATATTATTTTTTTCTTCATTAATTGAATATTTTAGGCATATTTAATGTATTTATAGACCTCGGTCCGTTACTTCAACCTGTGATATTACACAGACGAGATTTGTGTGTCGCTTTGTGCAAAAAAATCGATAACACTAAGCCCTGGCAACTAACAGGTGCTTATTGTATGACATCATTCAGCACGAGAAATGCGTCGTGACCACTCCTTTAGGCTATGTTTTGAAATGTTACTGATTGGTCAACAAGCCCTTTGATGTTCCGCAGACGTCGCGAACGTGTGACTCATGGGGCAATCATGCAGTAACCCATTTCATGCTGAGGATACGATTATGTTTGCGGGAAAATATTTTCCTTCTATGCACTCAGAAGTATATGCCGCGAGCACCATTTAAACCGTCTCGTCGAGACGGTTCAAATGAGTGGTCACAACGTATACTTTCATTGAGAAATAACAAAAATAAAAATAAATTATTTAATAATTTCATACCCGTAAATGTGTATTCCGTAAAGGAATGGATTACAAAAAAAACACTGGATTATACGCAGATCTGTCGCCATGTTTCGCCGATATTGATTTCGAAAATATTTTCCGTAAATGGTGTTGAAAAGTTGACACAAAATTCAGAGTTCATGCGGAATTTCGGTGGGATTATGCACGTATCATCAGCTAATCGTCCGCATGAATAGGCAGGACACGTGACCATTATTTATTAACAATTAATCCTTTTAAGCGCCTGTTGATCGCGAGCATTATAAATTGTAATAAGCGTCTGTCTATCGCGAGCACTATACAACGTACCCCGACCATCGCGTTATAATGGAGCTGCAATGTATTGTTGTTTACACCCGTATAATTCATTTTCCATATCAGGGGCGAAATGAGTCTGCCTTACAATAATTCGCATGTGCGGAATGGTGGTACATGTAGGTGCGAAACGATCCGCCTGTAAACGATCCAGGCCGAACAGGTACATGTATTCGCGATATTTTTAAAAGGGACGAAACAAGGCCGCCTCGAAGCGATCGGGGCCGAACAGGTATTCGCGTTAAAACGTGTAACCGTTGTACACGTTTCAACGCTTTCATATAGCTACACGCTTCCAGGTAAAGCGTTGTACACGTTTCGACGCTTTCACCTCGCTACATATGTATACGCCAAAGCGTGTTATACGCCTTGAAGCTAAACGTATTACACGCTTTAAAACGGTTTGACAATGTGTATTACACGTGTACGAACCGTATTATACGTTTAAACAACGTATTCAACGCTTTTAAACTAAACGGTTTGACAATGTGTATTACACGTGTACGAAACGTATTATACGTTTAAACAACGTATACAACGCTTTTAAACTAAACGGTTTGACAATGTGTATTACACGTGTACGAAACGTATTATACGTTTAAAGAACGTATACAACGCTACAGCAAACCGTTGCGTATACAACGCTACAGCAAACCGTTGCGTTCGCGTTGCGTTCGCGTTGAGTTTGCAAGTGTTGTCTACGGTGGAACAAAAACGCAGACTGCACTGTAGCTTAAACCACGGTTTCAGCTCAAACGGAGCGGGGTAGCAATAATTTTGATTCTAGTGTACTT
>CM055269.1:91101824-91244559 GCA_029237695.1 Conchocele bisecta
TTTTGGCGCCATCTTGGATGACATAACAATCCGATTTCGACAGAAAATGCACCAGAGTGATCGCCTCATTGATACCTTCAAGTTGATATATGACATGACCATATTGGTCAAAAATAAAATTTGACCCAAATTTGACCCCACGGGCCACGCCCATTTTTGACCCCAGGGTCACCATTTTAACAACTTTGAAAGAGCAATGTACATCGATCATTCCTACCAAGTTTTGTCGAAATCCGGTTGGCGGTTCTTGAGAAGAAGATTTTTTAAGAATTTATGCTATTTTTAGACGGCGGCCATCTTGGATTAGCGATGACCTCCATTTTAACAAATCTGAAAAGGCTTCACCCATGGACCATAACTTTTAAGTTTGGCTACCATGGGCCAAGCGGTTCATGTGAAGAAGAATTTTGAAATCTCTAATAAAAGAACGACCTTTTGACCTTTCGGCGGCCATCTTGGTTGACATAACAATCCGATTTCGACAAAAAATGCACCAGAGTGATCGCCTCATTGATACCTTCAATTTGATATATGAAATGACCATATTCAGTCAAAAATAAAATTTGACCACAATTTGACCCCACAGGCCACACCCATTTTTGACCCCAGGGTCACCATTTTAACAACTTTGAAAGAGCAATGTACATCGATCATTCCTACCAAGTTTTGTCGAAATCCGGTTGGCGGTTCTTGAGAAGAAGATTTTTTAAGAATTTGTGCTATTTTTAGACGGCGGCCATCTTGGATTACGTAATGACATCATTTTAACAATTTTGTAATCCCCCTACCTAAGGACCATGACCTTATTTAGTGAGAATTTGTCTCCCTCTAGTGTCATTCGGAGCGACGTGTACACAAATTGGCCTCTCGGCCACGGAATGGATCCCGTCAAATAAAATGACTGCCATTTTGAGCCCGTAAAATAACTCTGTCATTTTCAGCCCGTTTAATGACTGTCATTTTCAGCCCGTAAAATGACTCTGTCATTTTGAGCCCGTAAAATGACTTTTCAGCCTGTAAAATAACTCTGTCATTTTCGAGCTCTGGTCCCTCGGCCACGGAATGCCACGGAATGAATGTCTGGCCTCTCGGCCACGGAATGGACTGGAACCATTTGAACCATTGGAACCATAATTGAGAGGGACATGGTAGACGGCCACGGGAGGCCGACGTTTTTGAACCCTCTCTTGGGACATCCACACAGAGACGATCGCACTTTCACCTAAAGAGACAACGACAGCGGTTCATGAAAATGCATGCCCATCTCCAGTGAACAAATACTCATGGCACCAGTGCCAGCGCTGCCTGCTTTAGATGGTGGTCTCGACTCTTGTGAACCATTCGGCTAGACGACCACGGGAGGCCGCCGTTGTTGAATGGGACATTCTAGACGACCAGGGCAGGCCGCCGCTAGAATTTGGGACGGACATGGTGCCGACCACGGGAGGCCGACTCGCTCTCGCGTTCTCCAAGGTACGGTGTGCCTGCCGTACAACCACGTACAACCAGCTATCGGTCTCGACTACACTCTCTCGTTGTGCTCCAATGGTTGCCAGCCGGAGCAGTCCCAGGGTGCATAGTCGAAGGCGCGACAAGCTGGACAACACAGAGTCGATACACATCAAGAAACTTTCAATGAAACGGACAAAGGCAACACACTAACGTGCCTAGCTCTACAAGGACTCTCAAGACGCCTCGAAAGCATCATGCATCGCCGCGGACACGCCGAGGACATCGGGAAAATACCATATTAGCAGAGGAAATCCGCAGAATTAAGAAGCCTACATCCGAGTCGGAAGGTGTGAGCGTGGCGGCAGCTTGCTCTATATCCGCGTCTCGACTTGGTTGCCAAGCCAAGCCTTTACAAGGTACAGTGTGCCAGCCTGCCAGACGAACATGGTGGCGACCACGGGAGGCCGACTCGCTCTCGCTCTCAAAGGTTGCCAAGCCTTTACAAGGTACGGTGTGCCTGCCTGCCGGACGGACGGACGACCACGGGAGGGTTTTCGGACGACCACGGGAGGCCGACTTGCTCTCGCTCTCGCTCTCGCTCTCGCTCAAAGGTTGCCAAGCCTTTACAAGGTACGGTGTGCCTGCCTGCCGGACGGACGGACGACCACGGGAGGCCGACTCGCTCTCGCTCTCAAAGGTTGCCAAGCCTTTACAAGGTACGGTGTGCCTGCCTGCCGGACGACCACGGGAGGCCGACTCGCTCTCGCTCTCGCTCTCGCTCTCGCTCTCGCTCTCGCTCTCGCTCTCAAAGGTTGCCAAGCCTTTACAAGGTACGGAGTGCCTGCCTGCCGGATGGACGGACGACCACGGGAGGCCGACTCGCTCTCGCTCTCCTCGCTCTCGCTCTCGCCTTTACAAGGTACGGTGTGCCTGCCAGTCGGACGGACGGACGACCACGGGAGGCCGACTCGCTCTCGCTCTCGCTCGAGACATGCTCACCATGTCGCCTTTATAACGGACACAGTCAATATCGAAAACGGGTCTGGCGGGGGCGGCGCCCCACCTCTCCGGAAGCACAGTGTGCAGGTTGCCAAGCCATTATAACACTCTCGCAGCCAGCCTTCGAGAGGTAAAAAAACACCGCAAAGAGACGACAAGTCCTTCCCTCCACAATATCCTCTTAGTGCGGCCTTCAAGCAGGCGTCACTGGGGGTCGACACGCGAGAGCGTAAAGACCCCACCTCTCTCGAAGCACCAAGTGCAACATGCACTTCGAGAGGTCAAAAAACACCGCAAAGAGACGACAAGTCATTCACTCCACAATATCCTCTTAGTGCGGCCTTGAGGCAGGCCTCACTGGGGGTAGACACGCGAGAGCGTAAAGACCCCACCTCTCTCGAAGCAGTCAAGATCGCAATGGAAAACAGGTCTGGCGGGGGCGGCGGTCGTGCGTCAAGGGGGACGGGACGCACGGACAACGCTCTTTGAAACTGGCGCCGAGATGACGCTGCTGCCCTCGAGACGACGAGGAGAGCTAGCTACCCCCACTCAGGTGAAGGGCTCGGGCGGGTGCCCTAGCCAGTCGATTTAGTTCGGCCTGCAGGCAGGCGTCACTGGGGTGGACACGCGAGAGCGTAAACACCCCACCTTCGAGAGGTCCAAAAACAAAGCAAAGAGACGACCAGTCTATCCCTCCACAATATCCTCTTAGTGCCGCCTCCCGGCAGGCGTCACTGGTAAAAACACCGCAAAGAGACAAGTCATTCACTCCACAATATCCTCTTAGTGCGGCCTTCAGGCAGGCCTCACTGGGGGTAGACACGCGAGAGCGTAAAGACCCCACCTCTCTCGAAGCAGTCAAGATCGCAATGGAAAACGGGTCTGGCGCGGGCGGGCGCCCTAGCCAGTCGATTTACTGCCGCCTGCAGGCAGGCGTCACTGGGGTGGACACTCGAGAGCGTAAAACACAAAACAGGGGTGGACACGCCAGAGCGTAAAGACCCCACCTCTCTCGAAGCAGCCACCTCACTCGAAGCAGTCAAGATCGCAATGGAAAACGGGTCTGGCGGGGGCGGCGGTCGTGCGTCAAGGGGGACGCACGGACAATGCTCTTTGAAACTCGCGCCGAGATGACGCTGCTGCCCTCGAGACGACGAGGACAGCTAGCTACCCCCACTCAGGTGAAGGGCTCAGGCGGGCGCCCTAGCCAGTCGATTTAGTTCGGCCTGCAGGCAGGCGTCACTGGGGTGGACACGCGAGAGCGTAAACACCCCACCTTCGAGAGGTCCAAAATCAAAGCAAAGAGACGACCAGTCTATCCCTCCACAATATCCTCTTAGTGCCGCCTCCCGGCAGGCGTCACTGGTAAAAACACCGCAAAGAGACAAGTCATTCACTCCACAATATCCTCTTAGTGCGGCCTTCAGGCAGGCCTCACTGGGGGGACGCGAGAGCTAAAGACCCCACCTCTCTCGAGCAGTAAGATCGCAATGGAAAACGGGTCTGGCGCGGGCGCCCTAGCCAGCGATTTATGCCGCCTGAGGCAGGCGTCACTGGGGTGGACACTCGAGAGCGTACAAAACAGGGGTGACCGCCAGAGCGTAAAGACCCCACCTCTCTCGAAGCAGCCACCTCACTCGAAGCAGTCAAGATCGCAATGGAAAACGGGTCTGCGCGGGGGCGGCGGCGCCCTAGCCGTCGATACTGCGCCTGCAGGCAGCGTCACTGGTGGACGACTCGAGAGCGTAAAACACAAAACAGAGTGGGACACGCAGACGCGTACGACACACCTCTGGCTCGTAGCAGCCGACCTCACTCGAGGACAGGGGGTCAAGATAAAGATATAGTGGAAAATAGCAGACTGGCGTGGAGTCGTGCGTAAAACTAAGGGGACGCACGACATGCGCCATTTGAACGTCGTGCGGAGGGATGACGCTGCTCGGTGCCCTCGAGACGCGACGGACAGCTAGCTACAACCCACTCAGTGTAAGGGCTCAGAGGAAAATAAACCCTAGCCAGTCACCTCAGTACGACTGCAGCACGTTCACTCCACGGCTGGTGGACATACGCGAGAGTGTACCCCACAACGCAGTAAAAGGGCATACGCATAGAATAGGGACAGATAAAACACAAAACTGCCATAAAGCAAGCGTCATCTGTGAAAACCTGAACGACACAAGTCAAATCGCCAAAGTCAGAAGCAGTGACGACCAGTCTATCTTCCCTCCACAATATCCTCATTAGTGCCAGCCTCCCTGGTCAGGTCGGGTCACTGGTAAAAACACTGCAAAGAGACAAGTCATTCACTCCACAATATCCTCTTAGTGCGGCCTTCAGGCAGGCCTCACTGGGGGTAGACACGCGAGAGCGTAAAGACCCCACCTCTCTCGAAGCAGTCAAGAAGCAGTCAAGATCGCAATGGAAAACGGGTCTGGCGGGGGCGGCGGTCGTGCGTCAAGGGGGACGCACGGACAACGCTCTTTGAAACTCGCACCGAGATGACGCTGCTGCCCTCGAGACGACGAGGACAGTACCCACTACCCCCACTCAGGTAAAGGGCTCGGGCGGGCGCCCTAGCCAGTCGATTTAGTGCCGCCTTGTGTGCACCTCTACCTCTCCAGACACCAGAACACTCACAAATGCGGCTTGACCGGCTAGATGATCAAGACGCCGTCACCAAAGGTATGTACGGACGTCAACCCCGAGCAGAAATCACCACGAGATAACATGCCCGTTAGCCTCAATACAGAGGGAAAACGGAAACATAAAGCGTACAATCAATCTGGTAGCGACTCCACACAGGCTATCCCTCCGCAATATCCTCTTAGTGAGGTTGCCAAGCGGGACAGTCCACAAGATTCACGCCCGTCTCAAGCAACCGTAGACTCAATAAAGAGACGAACAGAAAAATGAGGCAAACCTCTCGTAGTCGGTCCACGCAGAGCCACCAGGTACCAGCTACCGTTCTCTTAAAGGTCGCGACATCGATTGAGCAAGCGAGCGAGCGACATACATCGAGCGAGCCACTGACAGTCAAGCAGCGAAATGAAACAAGCCAGCGTCTATCCAGCGAAAGACGATCAAGCAAAAGCGGATCAAGCAAAAGCGATCATCTGCCAAGGCCGATCTTTCAGCAGTCGACAATCAAGCATAAGCGACCGTCTACCAAGCCAGAACAACCAAGGCGGCGACAGTCAAGCCAGCGAGCTTGCGACATACGACATACATCGAGCAAGACACATCAACCAACATCGGCGACCGTCCACCACCAGGTACCAGTTACCGTTCTCTTAAAGGTTCCCAAGCCTTTATAACAGCGCAACACTCGAGACCGACAAATGCGGCTTGACCGGCTAGATGATCAAGACGCCGTCACCAAAGGTATGTACGGACGTACACCCCGAGCAGAAATCACGAGATAATCTGGTAGCGACTCCCCACAGGCTATCCCTCCGCAATATCCTCTTGGTGAGGTTGCCAAGCGGACAGTCCACACAAGATTTCACGCCGTCTCAAGCAACCGTAGCCTCAATAAAGAGACGAACAGAAAAATGAGGCGAACCTCTCGTAGTCGGTCCACGCAGAGCCACCAGGTACCAGCTACCGTTCTCTTGCAACGAGCGAGCGACTCCACTCAGCAGGCAACATACGATTTCCGTCGTGTCGTGCGGCGGCACCGCACGACCGACCGTGATCAGACCAACAGCCGAGTCCGATGATCACTCACCGTGAGCGACATGCGTGGCGGCACACACTTGCCCTCATAGATAGCGGGTCGTGATAGCGCGCCTCCCTGGGGCACTTCACTGGGTGACATTCGCGTCGCCCAGACCGGCGACCGTACAACGTGCCGGCGAACCCTGCAGGCCGGTGGACCCAGGGAGGCAACATGCGCCTTCCCCGTGGTGCAGGCGGACCCTGCCGCCGGACCCGCACGACAAATGCGACCGACAAATGCGACCGAGACGGCGAGAGAAACAGGCTAATTCCGTGGTTGGTTCCAGCCCGTAGTGCACCGCTCGCTCCTCAGTGGCCACCACTCTGATATATAGCGGGTGTTGATGCCGCGCCTCCACGGGGCATGGCGAAAAGCTGCGTTGTGCGCTTTCCAGGTCTATGTGAGGCCTGTCGGCGGCGGAATGGAGTTGGATGGTGATGAATATGCCTCGTCGAACCACCACAACTGGTCTGTCTGGTCGCTCGGCCACGGAACGGCTCGTAATGCAGTGTGCCGCTCTGTGGTCGGTCGGCCACGGAATGAAAAACATGGCGCAGCGAGACAATTCCACTCCGCGCGCCCAACACGCCGGCGGCAGAAACGACCGAAGTGGTGAGCCTATCTAAGCACCGTGCACTCTCATCAGTCTAAGCTAAAACACAAGTCTCGGGTCTCATTGGAATTTCCAATCGGCCACGGCACCATGCACTGTTCATTTTACAGTAAAAAAAGTGGTTGGTCTAGCCACGGCGCGAACCCACAGCACACGTCACCGTAGCGATCTCGGTCTTGTTAAGTGAGAAGTTAACAAAAAAAAAATCTTCGTTCACCGCGGTGCGAACTCGCAACCCACGTCTCCATAGCGCGGCGCCTTAGCTGTCACGACCACCGCGGCAGTAATGAAACATATACATTGGCCGCGAAATGAATGGAATTTCCAATCGGCCACCGGCACCATGGGCACCATGGACTGTTCATTTTACAGTAAAAAAAGTTGATGGTTTAGCCGAGGCGCGAACCCACAGCCCAGTCTCCGTAGCGATCTCGGTCTTGTCTGTCTGGTCGCTCGGCCACGGAACAGAAAGAAGTTAAAAAGTTAAAAAAAATAAAAAAAATTGTTCACCGCGGTTCGAACTCGCAACCCACGTCTCCATAGCGCGGCGCCTTAGCTGTCATGACCACCGCGGCAGTAATGAAACATATACCTGAATACTCTCATCAGTCTAAGCTAAAACACAAGTCTCGGGTCTCATTGGCCGCGGAATTAATGGAATTTCCAATCGGCCACGGCACCATGGACTGTTCATTTTACAGTAAAAAAAGTTGTTGGTTTAGCCGCGGCGCGAACCCACAGTCCAGTCTCCGTAGCGATCTCGGTCTTGTCTGTCTGGTCGCTCGGCCACGGAACAGACAGAAGTTAAAAAGTTAAAAATAAAATAAAAATTTGTTCACCGCGGTTCGAACTCGCAACCCACGTCTCCATAGCGCGGCGCCTTAGCTGTCACGACCACCGCGGCAGTAATGAAACATATACCTGAATACTCTCATCAGTCTAAGCTAAAACACAAGTCTTGGGTCTCATTGGCCGCGGAATTAATGGAATTTCCAATCGGCCACGGCACCATGGACTGTTCATTTTACAGTAAAAAAAGTTGTTGGTTAGCCGCGGCGCGAACCCACAGTCCAGTCTCCGTAGCGATCTCGGTCTTGTTAAGCGAGAAGTTAAAAAAAAATGCTTCCTTCACCGCGGTTCGAACTCCCAACCCACGTCTCCATAGCGCGGCGCCTTAGCTGTCACGACCACCGCGGCAGTAATGAAACATATACCTGAATGCACTCTTTTTCCGCTAAAACCGGTCTCTCTGGCCTCCGCCATGGAATGGCACCATGCGCGCCCATCACGCGCAGTTTCCTCTAAGACACAATTCTGTGGCCCCTCGGCCACGGAATGAAATAAATGGCGCAGCTGAACACTTGCAGTCCGCGCGCCCATCACGCCGGCGGCAGAAACGACCGAAGCTGTGAGGCTATCTAAGCACCGTCGACTCTCGTCAGACTACGCTTAAACACAAGTCTCGGGTCTCATCGGCGACGGAATGAACGGAGTTTCCGCTAAGACACAACCGACATAGTCCATAATTCCACATAGTCCTAGTCCATAATGCCCACATTCCCACATAGTCATAGTCCGTAATGCCCACAGTCCGTAATTCACGCTACGGCCGGTGCATCTCCCGACTCTGAGCGAACACTGTGGCCCCTCGGCCACGGAACGACTGAGCGAAAACACTGTGGCCTCTCGGCCACGGAACGACTCCGAGCAAACGTACTGTGGCCCCTCGGCCACGGAACGACTCTGAGCGGACACACTGTGGCCCCTCGGCCACGGAACGACTGAGCGAAAACACTGTGGCCTCTCGGCCACGGAACGACTCCGAGCGAACGCACTGTGGCCCCTCGGCCACGGAACGACTCTGAGCGAACACACTGTGGCCCCTCGGCCACGGAACGACTGAGCGAAAACACTGTGGCCTCTCGGCTACGGAACGACTCCGAGCGAACGCACTGTGGCCCCTCGGCCACGGAACGACTCTGAGCGAACACACTGTGCCCCTCGGCCACGGAACGACAAAGGCTATCTAAACACCGTGGACGCTCGTCAGACTACGCTAAAACACAAGTCTCGGGTCTCATCGGCGACGGAATGAACGGAGTTTCCGCTAAGACCACAATTCTGTGGCCCCTCGGCCAACGGAATGAAAAAAATGGCGCAGCTGGACACTTTCACATCCGCGCGCGCCCATCACGCCGGCGGCAGAAACGACCAGAAGCGGTGAGGCTATCTAAACACCGTGGACGCTCGTACAGACTACGCTAAAAACACAAGTCTCGGGTCTCATCGACGACGGAATGAACGGAGTTTCCGCTAAGAAACAATTCTGTGGCCCCTCGGCCACGGAATGAAAAAAATGGCGCAGCTGGACACTTGCACTCCGCGCGCCCATCACACCGGCGGCAGAAACAACCGAAGCGGTGAGGCTATCTAAACACCGTGGACGCTCGTCAGACTACGCTAAAACACAAGTCTCGGGTCTCATCGGCGACGGAATGAACGGAGTTTCCGCTAAGACACAATTCTGTGGCCTCGGCCACGGAATGAAAAAAATGCGCAGCTGGACACTTTCACTCCACGCGCCCATCACACCAGGCGGCGCAGAAACAACCGAAGCGGTGAGGCTATAAATAAACCACCGTGGACGCTCGTCAGACTACGCTAAAACACAAGTCTCGGGTCTCATCGGCGACGGAATGAACGGAGTTTCCGCTAAGAAACAATTCTGTGGCCCCTCGGCCACGGAATGAAAAAAATGTCGCAGCTGGACACTTGCACTTCGCGCGCCCATCACGCCGGCGGCAGAAACGACCGAAGCGGAACGACTTAGCGAAAACACTGTGGCCTCTCGGCCACGGAACGACTCTGAGCGAACGCAATGTGGCCCCTCGGGCACGGAACGACTCCGAGCGAGCACACTGTCGCCCCTCGACAACGGAACGACTCCGAGCGAACACACTGTCGCCCCTCGGATGACTCTGAGCGAATACACTGTGGCCCCTCGGCCACGGAACGACCGAGCGAAAACACTGTGGCCTCTCGGCCACGGAACGACTCTGAGCGAACGCACTGTGGGCCCCGGCCCCTCGGCCACGGAACGACCCTCAGCGAACACACTGTGGCCCCTCGGCCACGGAACGACTGAGCGAAAACACTGTGGCCTCTCGGCCACTGAACGACTCCGAGCGAACGCACTGTGGCCCCTCGGCCACGGAACGACTCTGAGCGAACACACTGTGGCCCCTCGGCCACGGAACGACTGAGCGAACACACTGTGGCCCCTCGGACACGGAACGACTCTGAGCGAACACACTGTGGCCCCTCGGCCACGGAACGACTCTTGAGCGAACACTGTGGCCCCTCGGCAACGGAACGACTGAGCGAAAACACTGTGGCCTCTCAGCCACGGAACGACTCTCAGTGAACACACTGTGGCCCCTCGGCCACGGAACGACTGAGCGAAAACACTGTGGCCTCTCGGTCACGGAACGACTCGGAGCGAACGCACTGTGGCCCCTCGGCCACGGAACGACTGAGCGAACACACTGTGGCCCCTCGGCCACGGAACGACTCTGAGCGAACACACTGTGGCCCCTCGGCCACGGAACGACTCTCAGCGAACACACTGTGGCCCCTCGGCCACGGAACGACTGAGCGAAAACACTGTGGCCTCTCGGCCACTGAACGACTCCGAGCGAATGCACTGTGGCCCCTCGGCCACGGAACGACTCTGAGCGAACACACTGTGGCCCCTCGGCCACGGAACGACTGAGCGAACACACTGTGGCCCCTCGGACACGGAACGACTCTGAGCGAACACACTGTGGCCCCTCGGCCACGGAACGACTCTGAGCGAACACTGTGGCCCCTCGGCCATGGAACGACTGAGCGAAAACACTGTGGCCTCTCAGCCACGGAACGACTCTCAGCGAACACACTGTGGCCCCTCGGCCACGGAACGACTGAGCGAAAACACTGTGGCCTCTCGGTCACGGAATGACTCGGAGCAAGCGCACTGTGGCCCCTCGGCCACGGAACGACTCTGAGCGAACACACTGTGGCCCCTCGGCCACGGAACGACTGAGCGAACACACTGTGGCCCCTCGGACACGGAACGACTCTGAGCGAACACTGTGGCCCCTCGGCCATGGAACGACTGAGCGAAAACACTGTGGCCTCTCAGCCACGGAACGACTCTCAGCGAACACACTGTGGCCCCTCGGCCACGGAACGACTGAGCGAAAACACTGTGGCCTCTCGGTCACGGAACGACTCGGAGCGAACGCACTGTGGCCCCTCGGCCACGGAACGACTCTGAGCGAACACACTGTGGCCCCTCGGCCACGGAACGACTCTGAGCGAACACACTGTGGCCCCTCGGCCACGGAACGACTGAGCGAACACTGTGGCCCCTCGGCCACGGAACGACTCTGAGCGAACACTGTGGCCCCTCGGCCACGGAACGACTCTGTTTTTTTATCGGCCATGCACCAGGCTAAGCACCAAGCTAACCACTGAAGGAACAGAGCGGCCCAGCGAGACAACGCAACTCTCGGCCAAGCACCAGGCTAACCACTGAAGGAACAGAGCGGCCCAGCGAGACAACATCTGGCCTCTCGGCCACGGAATGACTCCGTTTATTTTCCGCTCATTTTCCATCTGGCCTCTCGGCCACGGAACGACTCTGTTTTTTTATCGGCCATGCACCAGGCTAAGCACCAAGCTAACCACTGAAGGAACAGAGCGGCCCAGCGAGACAACGCAACTCTCGGCCAAGCACCAGGCTAACCACTGAAGGAACAGAGCGGCCCAGCGAGGCCTAGCGACACAACACAAGTCTCGGCCAAGCACCAGGCTAACCACTGAAGGAACAGAGCGGCCCAGCGAGACAACGCAACTCTCGGCCAAGCAGCAGGCTAACCACTGAAGGAACAGAGCGGCCCAGCGAGGCCTAGCGACACAACACAAGTCTCGGCCAAGCACCAGGCTAACCACTGAAGGAACAGAGCGGCCCAGCGAGACAACGCAACTCTAGGCCAAGCAGCAGGCTAACCACTGAAGGAACAAGTCTCGGTCTCTAGCCAATCACCAGTTCCGCAGTCGGCTGGAGAAACGACTGGTTTATGTTCAGTTCATTTTCCGTGTGGCCCCTCCAACATTTTTCCTCTGGCCTCTCGGCCACGGAACGACTCTGTTTATTTTCCAACATTTTTCACTCTGGCCTCTCGGCCACGGAACACGGAACATTTTTCCGGTAAAAACACAAGTCTCTAGCCAAGCACCAGGCTAACCACTGAAGGAACAGAGCGGCCCAGCGAGACAACACAACTCTGTTTATGTTTATTTTAAAACATTTTTCCCTCTGGCCTCTCGGCCACGGAAGGAGCCGAACCATGCTCGACTTGCCCTCGTTTCCCTGTGATCTCATTCGATCTACACGTGGGTGCACTTTCCCACCGTTCACGACCAATCACCGACGCTTCCAGCGAATGTGTAACCGTAGTTACACATCCAGCGCTCGCACGACAATTGCCGTTCGAGGCGCGCGCTTCCACACATGGCTACACACTTCCACCGTTCCACGACATTCCAGCGTTCCACCGAAGGTGCACCCGCGGGTGCAGCACTTCCATCGCTCGCGCGTACACTTCCACCTCGGATACACAGTTCCACAGCGCTTCCAATAAATGCGCACCCAACATTCCCGTTTCACCGGAATGCGTATCGGCGGATACACACTTCCACCGTTAGACTCTTACTCTGCTAAATCCCGACTTCATTCCCGAATTAGTTCGGACCCGACAAAAATTGAATTCTACCACAAATGTATGGAAGTGAAGTTGTAGTGAAACATGTTGAATGAAAGTTGAAAATACACGTAATGCTGTATTATGTCAAATGACATGTATTTCATTTTATTTCTCATTTATCACAATGTGTCAAATCTTATCATGAATGTGTGAAAAATAATTAAAAATAAACATAATGATACCATGTTTTATTGTTCTTAGTAGATACACTGTACATGTATGTATATTTTTTATGTCAAAGCGCGCGCAAAAATATATATTCAAATTTGAATAATTTTCGCGCGCGCTTTACAAAAAAAAAAGCGGCAAATTTTTTATTTTCTCCAGTGGAAACCCTGGGTATCCTACAGCTGTTGAAAATTGCACAGTATGTCCATTTTGTCACCCACTGTCGCATTTCAGTATGTAGTTTGTAACTAGGTCATTCTTATAATTTTACAGAACAGATCAGTCCCATATATTTATATCAGTGGTCTAATAAAATGGAGTTCTAAGTAGTCTGTTGAACTATTGCGTGTAATAATCGTATTATGCATACATTTCGGAAGTACTACTGATACGTCATATACCCACGTGACCGCAAAGGGAAATACCGTATTTAGCCGTGTATTACGCTCATTTTTTCAGCCCCATTTTTAATCCAGAAGTCACCCTGCGCGTTATAAGTAGGAACATAAATTTCAAACATTTTTTCCAACTGATTTCTGCCAGTTTTACGCAAACAAAACAAGCCCGGAAATGGAAATATCAATTTTTGACAGGTGTCCGCTATGACGTTGAAATACGCATAGTGTGATCGAGACACACCTTCTCATCCTGAGAAACATTTGTGCCAAGGCATTTGATAATCCATGCATCGGTGTAGAAGATATAGAGCGGAAGGGAATTTCAATAGGTTTGACCTTTGACCTTCAACTGTGACCTTGACCTTGGACGTAGATGCGTGGTTATTGATCGCGACACACCTTCTCATCGTGAGAAACATTTGTGCCAAGCCATTTGGGAATTTCAATATTTTTGACCTTTGACCTTCAACTGTGACCTTGACCTTGGATGTAGGTGCGTGGTTATTGATCGCGACACACCTTCTCATCCTGAGAAACATTTGTGCCAAGGCATTTGATAATTCATGCATCGGTGTAGAAGATATAGAGCGGAAGGGAATTTCAATAGGTTTGACCTTTGACCTTCAACTGTGACCTTGACCTTGGACGTAGGTGCGTGGTTATTGATTGCGACACACCTTCTCATCATGAGAAACATTTGTGCCAAGGCATTTGATAATCCATGCATCGGTGTAGAAAATATAGAGCGGAAGGGAATTCAATAGGTTTGACTTTGACCTTCAACTGTGACCTTGACTTGGATGTAGGTGCGTGGTTATTGATCGCGACACACCTTCTCATCCTGAGAAACATTTGTGCCAAGGCATTTGATAATCCATGCATCGGTGTAGAAGATATAGAGCGGAAGGGAATTTCAATAGGTTTGACCTTTGACCTTCAACTGTGACCTTGACCTTGGACGTAGGTGCGTGGTTATTGATTGCGACACACCTTCTCATCATGAGAAACATTTGTGCCAAGCCATTTGATAATCCATGCATCGGTGTAGAAGATATAGAGGCGGGGAAGGGAATTTCAATAGGTTTGACCTTTGACCTTCAACTGTGACCGTGTACGTAGGTGCGTGGTTTAGCAATTTGATAATTTCATGCATCGGTGTAGAAGATATAGAGCGGAAGGGAATTTCAATAGGTTTGACCTTTAACCTTCAACTGTGACCTTGACCTTGGACGTAGGTGCGTGGTTATTGATCGCGACACACCTTCTCATCATGAGAAACATTTGTGCCAAGCCATTTGATAATCCATGCATCTGTGTAGAAGATATAGAGCGGAAGGGAATTTCAATAGGTTTGACCTTTGACCTTCAACAGTGACCTTGACCTTGGACGTAGGTGGGTGGTTTTCCAAGTATGGTTGCTGTAGGCCCAGGAGTATTCCATATACAAGCTTGAGTAAAAACCGTAACCAAGGGGAGATAACTAAGTAATCCAAGGATAAAAGTAGGTCAAGGTCAAATATAGGTCAGGGATTATTGATGTACATCACTAGGAGATGAAGTTGTCCAAGTATGGTTGATGTAGGCCCAGAAGTATTCCATATACAAGCTTGACTATAAAGATTAACAAGTAATTCAAGTTAAATGTAGGTGAAGGTAAAATAAAGGTCAGGGGTTATTGATGTACATCCCTATGAGAAAAAGTTATCCAAGTATGGTGTCTGTATGCACAATAGTATTCCATTCTACAAGCTTGACTAAAAACCTTAACCAAGGTCGAGTAAAAACCTTAACCAAGGGGAATTAAGTAAGTAATTTAAGGTTAAATGTAGGTCAAGGTCAAATATAGGTCAGGGGTTGTTGATGTACATCACTAGGAGATGAAGTTGTCCAAGTATGGTTGGTGTAGGGCCATGAGTATTCCATCTACAAGCTTGACTAAAAACCTTAACCAAAGTGAATTAAGTAAGTAATTAAAGAGGAAATGTAGGTCAATGTCAAATATAGATCAGGGGTTATTGATGTACATCACTATGAGAAAAGGTTGTCCAATTATGGTGTCAGTATGCACAATAGTACTCCATGTACAAGCTTGAGTAAAAAGCTTAACCAAGGTCGAGTAAAAACCTTAACCAAGGGGAATTAAGTAAGTAATTCAAGGTTAAATGTAGGTCAAGGTCAAATATAGGTCAGGGGTTGTTGATGTACATCACTAGGAGATGAAGTTGTCCAAGTATGGTTGGTGTAGGGCCAGGAGTATTCCATATACAAGCTTGGCTAAAAACGTTAACCAAGGGGAATTAAGTAATTCAAGAGGAAATGTAGGTCAAGGTCATATAGATCAGGGGTTGTTGATGTACATCACTAGGAGATGAAGTTGTCCAAGTATGGTGGGTGTAGGGCCAGTAGTATTCCATATAGAAGGTTGACTAAAAACCTTAACCAAAAGGAATTAAGTAAGTAATTGAAGAGGAAATGTAGGTCAAGGTCAAATATAGATCAGGGGGTATTGATGTACATACCTATGAGAAAAGGTTGTCGAAGTATGGTGTCTGGATGCACAATAGTATTCAATGTACAAGCTTGAAAAAAAAACCTTAACCAAGGTTGACTAAAAACCTTAACCAAGGGGAATTAAGTAAGTAATTCAAGAGGAAATATAGGTCAAGGTCAAATATAGATCAGGGGTTATTGATGTGCATCACTAGGAGATGAAGTTGTCCAAGTATGGTGGGTGTAGGGCCAGTAGTATTCCATATACAAGCTTGACTAAAAACCTTAACCAAGGCGTGATGGTGACGCCGACGCCGACGCCGACGCCGACGCCGACGCTGGGGTGACAACATAAGCTCTACTTATTCTTCGAATAGTCGAGCTAAAAAAATGGCTAAGTGTTTTCGCAAAAATATGATGGTAAATACGGTCAAGGTCATGTTAATGGCGGCATGAGTGTGTTCCCAATGATCATATGTATCAAGTGTCCAAATATGGAAGCAATCCGTCAAGTAATATTAAAGTTATACCATGATGACGAAGCTTGTACAAACTTTTTGACACAAAAGAATGGCTAAGTGTTTCCAAAGTTATACCATGATACTTTTTTGACATTTCGGATGACGACGGTGCAGACGACACTGCCAACGACGGAAAAAGCGACAACGATGAAAAAATGGCTATGTGTTTCCGCAGCAATGTGAGGTAAAAAGGTCAATGGTGGCAAGAGTGTGTTCCAAATGCTCACATATATCAAGTGTCCAAATATTGAAAGCAATCCGTCAAGTAATATTATAGTTATACAATGAAGAAGCTTGTACAAACTTTAAAACGCAAAAGAATGGCTAAGTGTTTGCGCAAAAATGTGAAGGTAAAAATGTGAAGGTTATGTTAATGGCGGCATGAGTGTGTTCTAATTTGTTCACATGTATCAAGTGTCCAAACTATTGAAGCAATCCGTCAAGTAATATTAAAGTTATACCATGATGAAGAAGCTTGTACAAACTTGCTGACGCAAAATAATGGCTAAGTGTTTCCAAAAGTATGAAGGTGAAAAAGGTCAAGTGTCCAAACCAATCCGTCAAGTAATATTGAAGTTATACAACGATGACAAATCTTGTACAAACATTTTGACATTCGGACGACGACGACGGAAAAAGCGGCGACGATAGTCGTGACTTCTGCTAAAGCAGGCGCAACAAAAATGGCCAAGTGTTTCAGTGACATTTCGAAGGTGATAAAGGTGACAGCACAACACAATGTTAATTCAGCATTATAAGTGTTAATATTTACGTCTGTATTGTTTAATAGACGAGTAATGACAGTTTGTCGATGATGTGGATAGTTTGAAATACCTGTTTGACCTCTTGTTCACCTGTCGTACTGTCCAGTAGGTCGAAGGTTGCCTCCTTCTTCTTGTAATCGACAGCTACCAGGTTTCTTCTGTAGTTCACATTGATATCTCTGTCAATGGAATGGCAACAGTTTTAGCAATGGTGTAAAGGGTTAAGAGTTACAAGACAAAATTTCAAAATTCAAAGTCCAAACGGAGGTAGATAATCCATTATCAGGGAGTTGAATAAAAACCAAAATTCACTTGCGCATCTACACATCTTAAGGAAGGTGGAAGGTACACACAGAGTTTCAAGGCTCTACAAGTTTGCAAATTACAAATGTTTAATGTCTCAGCAACAGCTAAGGATATATAGAGATTGGAACACAGTTTAAAGTCTCATCCAACACACCAGTGGGATGGAAATACTATGAAAGTATTTTCCACGCCTAGGGTGAGAATTGAACTTACAACCTCCGGTATTGAAGTCCAATGCCGTATCCCCTCGACTACGGCCCATCACTGCAAGTTACAAGGAAAAATGGTGACATTCTTAGTCCGAAAGGGGGAGATAAAGAAGAAAACAAGGGCATCGTTATCACTAAGCCAATCCCTCGCTAGCAGCCTTGATAATAAAACAAGTTATCGAATAAACAAAAAAACTTTATTGCGTCAGACGTGGGTCATATGCAACACAAGGCGATTGTCGGAGAGTGTCTTACCCACTAAATGAGGTGATCGCCACGAAGGTTAAGGTCACAATATGAGGAAGTCCCAAAATTATTGGGTCCCGTCACCAAGGTCAAGGTCACACAAATGACACTGGGTGGATAGCCATCAAAATGAGGAAGGAAACTATTGGTGAAGTTTGATAATGATCTGACTAACGGTTCAAGAGATTTGGTTACGTCCAAAATTTACATCCCACAAAGGTTAAGGTCACTAAGGTGAAGGTCACGGTCACCCGAATAACAGTGGGTGGATAGCCATTAATGTGAGAAAGCTATTTATGAAATTTGGTAATGATCCGACTAACTCCTTATTTTGAGCATAAGATTGGAACACATACTAGAATTTAAGTTTCAAGTCACACACACAGGAGTGTTACACTAAACGGTACAACAAACACGGTCAGGGAGCAGAGTAATCTCACCTGTTCTTCACTATTTCCATGAGCGGCTTGGCGTATTTCGGCACTCCAAATATAACACCCAGTGATGTATTGAACTCGACATGCACCTTGTCCCGCTGCCCATGCTGAAATAAACAAAGGAATAAAACATTCCATGGACACATCTCCACCAAATGCTTATGGTCCCGAATTCAGGCATATTGGCCACTTTGATGGAATATGAAATGAAAATATGGATGGGGGTGAACAAGATTAAAGTTGATAGGAGATAGTACCGAAAATTTCTTAGTTTCTAAAGCAAACATTAGCCTTACCATGTGCATGAGGGCTGCATGGGTGGGCTATGAAATGAAAATATGGATGGTAATGAACATGCTTATAAAGCCAAGATAAGGGTGGAGCTGACATAAGGTATCAGACAAATATGACAACATTCTATCAAGGAATTAAGAAAACAGAAATTATAAGAAATTCATCCCAAGTTATGTAAACACACTAAGACTCTGATCTTCCTTGGCATTTGTAGTGGGCAGAGGGTCGCAGGTTTGTTTAGAGGAAATATGAACATGTTCGATGAGAGAAAACCATTAAGTTTGTGGACAACAACAATGGGTGCTGCCTGCTGGTGGGGCTAATTATAGCTTCCTTTAATTTCACTGACATTTCATTGGTTGTGGTTGTTGCCTGATGATTCGCTATGATTGGTTGGATACACGCTGACTGATAACTGTGTCGTATCCTGCAATGACCGCATACAAATATCTTGGTCACACCTACAGTACTATGACTCTCCATTGGTTGAACGGTGTCACATGACATTACTGAAAGAGTCAGTGAAATGACGCAATGTAAATAAGTATGTGTTCTTTTTAATGAGACCACATCATATTTCCTCATTCTGATAAATAGAATTCCATGAATGTACCTTTTGATATCAAGTTATCAAGGCTGGGCTCGCACACTCTATAACAAGGGCATCATTATCACTAAGCTAATCCCCTAGCTGGCAGCATTGATAATAAAAACAAAACAAGAGGGCTATGATGGCCCTAATTCGCTTACCTGACTCTATATATGAACACCAGAGGAGAATGTGACATTGAGTTCATGTGTTTTAAAAAAATTGTGCTATTTTTAGACGGCGGTCATCTTGGATTAAGCGATGACTCTCATTTTACCAAATCTGAAAATGCTTCACCCAGGGATCTTAACTTACTATGAAGTTTGGCCAGCATCGGCCATGTGGTTCCTGAGAAAAAGACGTTCAAAATCTCGAATAAATGGACCTTTTGGTGGCCATCATGGATGACATAATCATCCGATTCCGACAAATATTGCACCAGAGCAATCGCCTCATCGATACCTTCAATTTGATATATGACATGAGCATATTCGGTCAAAAATAAAATTTGACCCCACGGGCCACGCCCATTTTTGACCCCGGGGTCACCATTTTCACAACTTTGAAAGAGCATTGTACATCGATCATTCCTACAAAGTTTTGTTAAAATCCGGTCAGAGGTTCATGAGAAGAAGATTTTTTAAGAATTTATGCTATTTTTAGACGGCGGCCATCTTGGATTAGCGATGACCTCCATTTTAACAAATCTGAAAAGGCTTCACCCATGGACCATAACTTTCAAGTTTGGCCACCATGGGCCAAGCGGTTCATGTGAAGAAGAATTTTGAAATCTCTATTAAAAGAACGACCTTTTGACCTTTCGGTGGCCATCTTGGATGACAAAAAGATCCAATTTCGACAAAAATGTACCAGAGTGATCGCCTCTTTGATACCTTCGATTTGATATAGACATGACCATATTCGGTCAAAAATAAAATTTGACCCCAATTTGACCCCACGGGTCATGCCCATTTTTGACCCCGGGTTCACCATTTTAACAGCTTTGAAAGAGCATCTTACATCGATCATTCCTACTAAATTTTGTCGAAATCCGATTGGCGATTCTTGAGAAGAAGATTTTTCAAGAATTTGTGCTATTTTTAGACGGCGCCATCTTGGATTACGTAATGACGTCATTTTAACAATTTTGTAATCCCCCTACCTCAGGACCATGACCATGAAGTTTGGTGACTATAGGCCCAATGGTTACCGAGAAGACGTTTGAAAATGTTCACGGACGACGGACGACGACGACGGACACATTGCGGTAACAATAGCTCACATGAGCTTCGCTCAGGTGTGCTAAAAAAACAAGGTGAACATAGGTTCTCAGTGACGTTGACCTTGGGCCATCAGACGAGAATCACATGCAAAACAATGCACCATCCCTAGACACACATTGTGGTCAAATATTATCAAAATCAATGAAGTAGTTATTGAAAAATGAAGGTGTTACTAACACATGCACGTACGTACATACGCACATACATGGACTAACACTATATCCCATCTTACCTATCGGGAAGGGGATAACCATGCCATCTGTCTTTGCACTGGTGCATTTAGTGATACCTCATCAACAAAATACAAGACAAATGTCTTTTGACATCAAGTTTATCACTCAGTTCAACAAGAGTTGTCAGAAGACAACGAAGCTCGCCTGTTGGCAGCCTTCACTCAAACTTGGCACAGTTGCATAAAAAAACATGAATATTATATAAATTGACCTTGGGTTAAGGGGCGTGCGGTGAACCTTGACATTTGGGTCAGTGGTGCAAGGTAGGTCGTGGATTTGCTATAGCATAATAAAGCATATTAAGATGAATGCATGTATGAAATATCAATGCGCTCCCTGAAAACAGAAGTAAAACAAAATTTAACCCAACGTTAAGTTTATGAACGCACTAAGTTGGTGATTTTCTACAGCATGATAGCTATTCACATGAGAAATGCATGTATGAATGTGCTAAGTTTGTGACCTTGACCTTGAGGAAAGGGGTGGGGGGGGTGGGTGCAGATGAATGCATTCATCAGATGAATGCATGCATGAAATATCAAAGCGTTCCCTGTAAAGAAACAGAAGTTACACAACATTTACCCCAACATTGAGTTTCTGAACATGCTAAGTTTGTGGCCTTGACCTTGGGCTAAGGGTTGGGTGGTGGGTTGTGGATTTGCTACAGCATGGTAGAGGGTCATCACAGGGTGGCAGAGGACCATTGGAGCAATGCGTGTGTGAAATGTGAAGCAGATCCGAGCAAGGAAACAGAAATTACAAGGCATTTACCCAGCGTTAAGGTTTCGAATGCACCAAGTCTGTGACCTTGACCCTGGGCTTAGCGGGGACGGCACGAATGTGGATTTGTGACAGGGTGGCAGAGGACCATTGGAGCAATGCGTGTGTGAAATGTGAAGCAGATCCGAGCAAGGGAACAGAAATTATAAGGCATTTACCCAGCGTTAAGGTTTCAAACGCACCAAGTCTGTGACCTTGACCCTGGGCTTAGCGGGGGTGGCATGAATGTGGATTTGTCACAGGGTGGCAGAGGACCATTGGAGCAATGTGTGTGTGAAATGTGAAGCAGATCCGAGCAAGGAAACAGAAATTATAAGGCATTTACCCAGCGTTAAGGTTTCGAACGCACCAAGTCTGTGACCTTGACCCTGGGCAAGCGGGGGCGGGACGAATGTGGATTTGTCACAAGGCGGTAGAGGACCATTGGAGCAATGCATGTATGAAATATCAAGGCGTTCCCTGTAAAGAAAAAGAAGTTATAAAAAGACATTTAATCCAACGTTAAGTTTATGATGTTGATGTTGAGGAAAGAGGTGGGGGGAGGGGTGTCATGGATTTGCTGTAGCACAATAGAGGATAATCAGATGAATGCATGTATGAAATATCAAAGCGTTCCCTGTAAAGAAACAGAAGTTACACAACATTTACCCCAACATTAAGTTTATGAACATGCTAAGTTTGTCACCTTGACCTTGGGGTAAGGGTTGGGTGTGGGTTGTGAATTTGCTACAGCATGATAGAGGGTCATCTGAGGAATGCATGTATGCAATATCAAGGCATTCCATGAAAGGAAACAGATGTTATAAGACAATTACCCCAACGTTAAGTTTATGAATGTGCTAAGTTTGTGACCTTGACCTTGGGGAAAGGGGTGGGAGGTGGGTCATGGATTTGCTATAGTATGATAGAGTATCATCAGATGAATGCATGTATGAAATATGAAGGTATTCCCTGTAAATAAACAGAAGTTACACAACATTTACCCCAACGTTAAGTTTATGAATGTGCTAGGTTTGTGACCTAGACCTTGGGGTAAAGGTTGGGTGGTGAGTCATGGATTTGCTACAGCATGATAGAGGGTCATCTGTGGAATGCATGTATGAAATATTAAGGGGTTCCATGATAGAAAATAGGTGTTATAAGACATTTACCCCAACGTTAAGTTTATGAATGTGCTAAGTTTGTGAGTTTGACCTTGGGGAAAGGGGTGGGAGGTGGGAGGTGGGTCATGGATTTGCTATAGTACAATAGAGTATCATCAGATGAATGAATGTATGAAATATGAAGGTATTCGCTGTAAATAAACAGAAGTTACACAACATTTACCCAAAAGTTAAGTTTATGAACATGCTAGGGTTGGGTGGTGGGTCGTGGATTTGCTACAGCATGATAGAGGGTCATCTGAGGAATGTATGTATGAAATATCAAGGTGTTCCATGAAAGGAAACAGAATGTTATAAGACATTTACCCCAACGTTAAGTTTATGAATGTGCTAAGTTTGTGACCTTGACCTTGGGGTAAGGGTTGGGTGGTGGGTCATGGATTTGCTACAGCATGATAGAGGGTCATCTGAGGAATGCATGTATGAAATATTAAGGCGTTCCATTAAAGGAAACAGATGTTATAGGAAATTTACCCCAACGTTAAGTTTATGAATGTGCTCAGTTTGTGACCTTGACCTTGGGGTAAGGGTTGGGTGGTTGGTCATGGATTTGCTATAGCATGATAGAGGGTCATCTGAGGAATGCATGTATGAAATAACAAGGTGATCCATGAAAGGAAACAAGTTATAAGATATTTACCCCAACGTTAAGTTTGTGGACGCCGATGACGCCGGGGGTATGCCATAAGCTCTTCTGCGAGCTAAAAATGGTAGTTATGTCTATTTGTTTTCTAGCCCCATCTGAATATATTTTATCAACAGACAATAACACTGTATTCTGTTTCTGGCAGCCATGAGAATAATTACAGTACCTTTCTCCAGTTGGCATCGGCGAGATACATGACTTTTTGTGGAGCGCCGGCACACTTGATTGTCGTATTTGGGAACGTGAATAAAGCCCGCCCACCCGTCTCACCAATCTTCTGTATCGCTGGGAATGTTTTCACGACGGTGTCACGTGAGAAATTTGAGCACACCATGGGGTCCCGTTTCAGTGCTTGCAGTAGGCCTTCCACCTGTAGACACAAATACAGGGCAACCATTGTGAACAAGACACATCAAGCTATCTAATTTAGAGAGGTTCCACGTCTTGTGAATGCTAATTGTTTACATACCTGACATGTCGTCATGTCCCCGAGATAAATTAGAGTGAAACTCATCCAATGTAAACACAAAGGTGTTTGCTGGGTTTCTGCTTGAAATGCATGTAAAACACTTGTGTAAGCAAATAACAAATAGTGTTCATCACATTGGTGGCTGCGTCTGGAACAGGCCAAGAGAAACTTTAATGGCTAGAAACAGATGTTTGGGTGCATGGTTTAAGTTAGTGGTCACCATAACTTGTTAGGTTCCAAACAATGTACATGCATGGAGTCACAATGGTAGGTTCCAAACAATGTAGATGGATGGAGTCACAGTGGTAGGTTCAAGACAATGTACATACATGGAGTCACAGTGGTAGGTTCTAAACAAAGTACATGCATGTAGTCACAGTGGTAGGTTCCAAACAATGTACATGCATGTAGTCACAGTGGTAGGTTCCAAACAATGTACATACAGGTAGCCACAGTGGTAGGTTGAAAATAATGTACACTAGGTCAAAACAATGTACATGCATGGAGGTTCACAGGTAGGTTCCAAACAATGTAGATGGAGTAGTCACAGTGGTAGGTTCAAAACAATGGTACAATGGAGTCAGTGGTGGTTCAAACAATGCTGTAGTCACAGTGGTAGGTTCAAAACAATGTGCATACATGTAGTCACAGTGGTAGGTTCCAAACAATGTACATGGATGGAGTCACATTGGTAGGTTCAAAACAATGTACATGCATGGAGTCACAGTGGTAGGTTCCAAACAATGTAGATGGATGTAGTCACAGTGGTAGGTTCAAAACAATGTACATGCATGGAGTCACAGTGGTAGGTTCCAAACAATGTACATGCATGGAGTCACAGTGGTAGGTACCAAACAATGTACATGCATGGAGTCACAGTGGTAGGTTCCAAACAATGTACATGGATGGAGTCACAGTGGTAGGTTCCAAACAATGTACATGCATGGAGTCACATTGGTAAGTTACAAACAATGTACATGCATGGAGTCACAGTGGTAGGTTCCAAACAATGTATATGCATGGAGTCACAGTGGTAGGTTCCAAACAATGTACATGCATGGAGTCACAGTGGTAGGTTCCGATGGAGTCACAGTGGTAGGTTCCAAACAATGTACATGCATGTAGTCACAGTGGTAGGTTCCAAACAATGTACATGCATGGAGTCACAGTGGTAGGTTCCGATGGAGTCACAGTGGTAGGTTCCAAACAATGTACATGCATGTAGTCACAGTGGTAGGTTCCAAACAATGTACATGCATGTAGTCACAGTGGTAGGTTCCAAACAATGTACATACAGGTAGCCACAGTGGTAGGTTGAAAACAATGTACATGCATGTAGTCACAGTGGTAGGTTCAAAACAAGGTGCATGCATGTAGTCACAGTGGTAGGTTCCAAACAATGTACATGGATGGAGTCACATTGGTAGGTTCAAAACAATGTACATGCATGGAGTCACAGTGGTAGGTTCCAAACAATGTAGATGGATGTAGTCACAGTGGTAGGTTCAAAACAATGTACATGCATGGAGTCACAGTGGTAGGTTCCAAACAATGTACATGCATGGAGTCACAGTGGTAGGTACCAAACAAGTACAATGTACATGCATGGAGGTGCTTTACAGTGTAGGTCCAAACATGTAGCATGATGGAGTCACAGTGGTAGGTTCCAAACAATGTACATGTCATGGAGTCACATGTAAGTTACAAACATGGATACATGCATGGAGTCACAGTGGTAGGTTCCAAAACAATGTACATGCATGGAGTCACATGTGGTAGGTCCAAATCAATGATCACTGGTCAATGCGCATGGAGTCACAGTGGTAGGTTCCAAACAATGTACATGCATGGCCGGAGTCACATGTAGGTCAGGTGTTACAAACAATGTACATGCATGAAGTCACAGTGGTAGGTTCCAAACAATGTTACATGCATGGAGGTAGGGGTTCCACAAGTCTGTAGGTTCACAAAATCAATGTACATGCATGAGGAGTTCACATGTGTAGAGGTTATTCAAAACAATGTACATGCATGGAGTCACAGTGGTAGGTACCAAACAATGTACATGCATGAAGTCACAGTGGTAGGTTCCAAACAATGTACATGGATGTAGCCACAGTGGTAGGTTGAAAACAATGTACCTGCATGTAGTCACAGTGGTTTGTTTGTTTGTTTATTGGTGTTTAACGGCCTATCAACAGCAAAGGTCATGCAAGGCCGGGCAAACGGGTTCGATCCCGTTTTAACCTGCTGCATTGGGGGGGAAATCCCAAAATCAGAACAGAATATTTACATCGAGAAACAACATATTCAGCCCTGAAATTAGAATAACCTGACCTGGTGCGAGGTCCATACCACACCAAAGTCACTTGGCCCCTTCCCCAAAAATATGATTACGAATAATCGTAATACTCACATATGGTGTATAACAAGATTCAACTGTCACATACAAAATTCCAAAGACGTATGTGAGGGCCAAACCAAGTCTCCAGTCGGAATTCCGGTAAGGATGAACCCCGATCATTAAATTACCCATCACATGCTCCCACCTGCCACCAACTAGTCACAGTGGTAGGTTCCGAACAATCTACATGGATGGAGTCACATTGGTAGGTTCCAAACAATGTACATGCATGGAGTCACCATGGTGGGTTCCAAACAATGTAGATGGATGGAGTCACAGTGGTAGGTTCCAGACAATGTGCATACATGTAGTCACAGTGGTAGGTTCCAAACAATGTAGATGGATGGAGTCACAGTGGTAGGTTCAAGACAATGTGCATACATGTAGTCACAGTGGTAGGTTCCAAACAATGTATATGCATGGAGTCACAGTGATAGGTTCCAAACGATGTACATGCATGTACTCACATAGGTAGGTTCCAAACAATGTACATGCATGTAGTTACAGTGGTAGATTCCAAACAATGTACATGCATGTAGTCACAGTGGTAGGTTCAAAACAATGTACATGCATGTAGTCATAGTGGTAGGTTCCAAACAATGTATATGCATGGATTCACAGTGATAGGTTCCAAACAATGTACATGCATGTAGTCACTGGGGTAGGTTCCAAACAATGTGCATGCATGTAGTCACAGTGGTAGGTGGATGGAGTCACAGTGGCAGGCTCCAAACAAAGTACATGCATGTAGTCACAGTGGTAGGTTCCAAACAATGTACATGCATGGAGTCACAGTGGTAGGTTCCAAACAATGTACATGTATTAAGTCACAGTGGTAGGTTCCGATGGAGTCAAAGTGGTAGGTTCCAAACAATGTACATGCATGTAGTCACAGTGGTAGGTTCCAAACAATGTACATGCATTAAGTCACAGTGGTAGTTTCCGATGGAGTCACAGTGGTAGGTTCCAAACAATGTACATGCATGTAGTCACAGCGATAGGTTCCAAACAATGTACATGCATTAAGTCACAGTGGTAGGTTCCGATGGAGTCACAGTGGTAGGTTCCAAACAATGTAGATGTATGGAGTCACAGTGGTAGGTTCCAAACAATGTATATGCATGGAGTCACAGTGATAGGTTCCAAACAATGTACATGCATGTAGTCACAGTGGTAGGTTCCACACAATGTACATACATGTAGTCACAGTGGTAGGTTCCAAACAATGTACATGCATGTAGTCACAGTGGTAGGTTCCAAACAATGTAGATCGATGGAGTCACAGTGGTTGGTTCAAAACAATGTACATGCATGTAGTCACAGTGGTAGGTGGATGGAGTCATAGTGGTAGGTTGCAAACAAAGCGCATGCATGTAGTCACAGTGGTAGGTTCCAAACAATGGACATGCATAGGATGGAGTGACAGTGGTAGGTTACAAACAATGTACATGCATGGAGTCACATTGGTAGGTTCCAAACAATGTACATGCATGGAGTCACAGTGATAGGTTCCAAACAATGTACATGCATTAAGTCACAGTGGTAGGTTCCGATGGAGTCACAGTGGTAGGTTCCAAACAATGTAGATGGATGGAGTCACAGAGGTAGGTTCAAAACAATGTACATGCATGGAGTCACAGTGGTAGGTTCCAAACAAAGTACATGCATGTAGTCACAGTGGTAGGTTCCAAACAATGTACATGCATGGAGTCACAGTGGTAGGTTCCAAGCAATGTACATGTAGTCATATTGGTAGGTTCCAAACAATCTACATGCATGTAGTCACAGTGGTAGGTTCAAAACAATGTACATGCATGGAGTCACAGTGGTAGGTTCCAAACAATGTACATGGATGGAGTCACAGTGGTAGGTTCCAAACGATGTACATACATGTAGTCACAGTGATAGGTTCCAAACAATGTACATGCATGTAGTCACAGTGGTAGGTTCCAAACAATGAACATGGATGGAGTCACAGTGGTAGTTTCCAAACAATGTAGATTGATGGAGTCACAGTGGTAGGTTCCAAACAATGTACATACATGTAGTCACAATGGTAGGTTCCAAACAATGTACGTGCATGGAGTCACATTGGTAGGTTCGAAACAATGTACATGGATGGAGTTACAGTGGTAGGTTCCGATGGAGTCAAAGTGGTAGGTTCCAAACAATGTACATGCATGTAGTCACAGTGGTAGGTTCCAAACAATGTACATGCATTAAGTCACAGTGGTAGGTTCCGATGGAGTCACAGTGGTAGGTTCCAAACAATGTACATGCATGTAGTCACAGTGATAGGTTCCAAACAATGTACATGCATTAAGTCACAGTGGTAGGTTCCGATGGAGTCACAGTGGTAGGTTCAAAACAATGTACATGCATGTAGTCACAGTGGTAGGTTCCAAACAATGTACATACATGTAGTCACAGTGGTAGGTTCCAAACAATGTACATGCATGGAGTCACAGTGGTAGGTTCCAAACAATGTAAATGGATGGAGTCACATTGCCAGGTTCCAAACATGGAGTACATGCAAGTGGTAGGTTAAAAACAATGTACATGCATGTAGTTACAGTGGTAGGTTTCAAACAATGTACATACATGTAGTCACAGTGGTAGGTTCTAAACAATGTACATGCATGGAGTCACAGTGGTAGGTTCCAAACAATGTACATGCATGTAGTCACAGTGGTAGGTTCCAAACAATGTAGATGGATGGAGTCACAGTGGTAGGTTCAATACAATGTGCATACATGTAGTCACAGTGGTAAGTTCCAAACAATGTACATGCATGGAGTCACAGTGGTAGGTTCCAAACAATGTACATGCATGGAGTCACAATGGTAGGTTCCAAACAATGTACATGAATGGAGTCACCGTACATGGATGTAGTCACAGTGGTAGGTTCCAAACAATGGACATGCATGTAGTTACAGTGGTACGTTCCAAACAATGTACATGCATGGCGTCACAATGGTAGGTTCTAAGCAATGTACATGCATGGAGTCACAGTGGTAGGTTCCAAACAATGTACATGCATGGAATCACAGTGGTAGGTTCCAAACAATGTACATGGATGGAGTCACATTGGCAGGTTCCAAACATGGAGTACATGCAAGTGGTAGGTTAAAAACAATGTACATGCATATAGTTACAGTGGTAGGTTTCAAACAATGTACATACATGTAGTCACAGTGGTAGGTTCTAAACAATGTACATGCATGGAGTCACAGTGCATGGAGGTTCAACAGTGGAGTCACAATACAGCAGTACTGGCAGTAGTCACAGTGGTATGTTCCAAACAATGTAGATGGATGGAGTCACAGTGGTAGGTTCAATACAATGTGCATACATGTAGTCACAGTGGTAGGTTCCAAACAATGTACATGCATGGAGTCACAATGGTAGGTTCCAAACAATGTACATGCATGGAGTCACCGTACATGGATGTAGTCACAGTGGTAGGTTCCAAACAATGGACATGCATGTAGTTACAGTGGTACGTTCCAAACAATGTACATGCATGTAGTCACAATGGTAGGTTCTAAGCAATGTACATGCATGGAGTCACAGTGGTAGGTACCAAACAATGTACATGCATGGAGTCACAGTGGTAGGTTCCGATGGAGTCACAGTGGTAGGTTCCAAACAATGTAGATGGATGGAGTCACAGTGGTAGGTTCCAAACAATGTATATGCATGGAGTCACAGTGATAGATTCCAAACAATGTACATGCATGTAGTCACAGTGGTAGGTTCCAAACAATGTATATGCATGGAGTCACAGTGATAGATTCCAAACAATGTACATGCATGTAGTCACAGTGGTAGGTTCCAAACAATGTACATACATGTAGTCACAGTGGTAGGTTCCAAACAATGTACATGCATGTAGTCACAGTGGTAGGTTCCAAATAATGTAGATGGATGGAGTCACAGTGGTAGGTTCCAAACAATGTACATGCATGTAGTCACAGTGGTAGGTTCCAAACAATGTAGATGGATGGAGTCACAGTGGTTGGTTCAAAACAATGTACATGCATGTAGTCACAGTGGTAGGTGGATGGAGTCATAGTGGTAGGTTGCAAACAAAGCGCATGCATGTAGTCACAGTGGTAGGTTCCAAACAATGGACATGCATAGGATGGAGTGACAGTGGTAGGTTACAAACAATGTACATGCATGGAGTCACATTGGTAGGTTCCAAACAATGTACATGCATGGAGTCACAGTGATAGGTTCCAAACAATGTACATGCATTAAGTCACAGTGGTAGGTTCCGATGGAGTCACAGTGGTAGGTTCCAAAGAATGTAGATGGATGGAGTCACAGAGGTAGGTTCAAAACAATGTACATGCATGGAGTCACAGTGGTAGGTTCCAAACAAAGTACATGCATGTAGTCACATTGGTAGGTTCCAAACAATGTACATGCATGGAGTCACAGTGGTAGGTTCCAAGCAATGTACATGTAGTCATATTGGTAGGTTCAAAACAATCTACATGCATGTAGTCACAGTGGTAGGTTCAAAACAATGTACATGCATGGAGTCACAGTGGTAGGTTCCAAACAATGTACATGGATGGAGTCACAGTGGTAGGTTCCAAACGATGTACATACATGTAGTCACAGTGATAGGTTCCAAACAATGTACATGCATGTAGTCACAGTGGTAGGTTCCAAACAATGAACATGGATGGAGTCACAGTGGTAGTTCCAAACAATGTAGATTGATGGAGTCACAGTGGTAAGAGTATTCACAATGTACATACATAGTCACAATGGTAGGTTCGAAACAATGTACATGCATTGGTGTCACATTGTAGGTTCGAAACAATGTACATGGATGGAGTCACAGGTAGGTTCCAAACTCCATAAACAAGTGATACATGCATGTAGTCACAGTGGTAGGTTCCAAACAATGTACATGCATGGAGTCACGGAGTGGTAGTTCCAAACATGTACATGTAGGTCCACAAGAGTGGTAGGTTCCAAACAATGTACATGATGTAGTCACAGTGGTAGGTCAAACAATCAAACATGGTGTTACAATGCAATGGAGTCACAGTGGTAGGTTCCAAACAATGTACAATGTAGTCACAGTGGTATTTTGGTTCCAAACAATGTAGCATGATGTAGTTCACGGTGTATGGTAGGTTCCAAACAATGTCATGGATGAATCACGGTGGAGTCACATTGGTAGGTTCCAAACAATGTACATGCATGTAGTCACAGTGGTAGGTTCCAAACAATGTACATACACAGTGGTAGGTTCCAAACAATGTACATGCATGGAGTCACAGTGGTAGGTTCCAAACAATGTACATGGATGTAGCAGGGTTTGAAACTAAGCAAAAATATGTACTAGTCAGCCGGGCTAGTAAAATTTGAAATTGACCAACCCTTACAAGTTTCTACCAGGCCTTACGTCGCGCTGTCTTCATCTGAAAAAATAATTAGCTGTACCATAATTAGCAATGAAGTTGTGCAAACAATACCTATTTATTTGTAATATTAATTATGTCTCTGGACCAATTTACATTGCTTACTGTAGATGAAAAGAACTCCTAGCGTCGTTGTTCATATGTCTTGCCATGGCAGTAAACATTATGATCTCTGGCTTGTACAAAAGCCAACAATAATCCAGTACAAAAGCCAACAATAATCCTGTGATTGTTACATCAAATCCGTCTGGAATATTGGGCCCTGTGTTTTCGGTGAAGTTTTCTATTGCAAATATAAATAACAAGTATGTCATACTTTTTATTTTACTATCTTGACAGTAAACACTAATTTATTTGTATTCCCGTTATAAGGTTCTGTGTCATTTGAATGACTGTGTACAAGCTGTACATTTCTTTCCAGCAAATGGAATTAATATACACTATATAAATCCATGAAACTGTTGAAAACAGTATATTTTATTGCTCAGGGCCGTCAACAGACACTATCACCTATGATAATTAATTTATATTAACCAATTAATATACATGTATATGTAAAATGATATAAAACAGTGAAATTATCATTTCTCACAAATTCATTTTTAGGTCCGAAACGGTGTGGGGGCGACTTGCTCGGGTGTCAATCGATAAGACCATTATTCTTTCACCTTAAAACTCACTTTCGATCGTAAATCAGTGTAATTTTTTTGTTGAAACACAGTCTCAATTGAATATATTCAGTGTTTCTTGCCAGTTTGGATCGGTTATGATGCTAAGTATGCAAAACTATAACTGAGAAGTTGCATTTTCAAAAACACATACGTATACTCGTTTCAGCGAAATCAAGCGTGGTTCTATTCTTAGAAACAAAGTTACAGTCGAACTTGTGCTAACGACCACTTGTAATAAACGACCACCTGCTGTAAGCGACCGGTTGGAATCCCGCCCGACGAATTTCCCATAATAACGTACTTGCAATGAACGACCACCTGCTGTCTGCGACCAGCGACCGTATAAATACGGCCCATTCTGTCAAAATACGACGCGTTTAACGACCGTCGGCGACTGTCAGCGCCCATGAAAACACGGCTCGAAACACGGCTATAAGCGGTGGCTATAATCCATAAAACGTGTATTTAGCGTTCTATAAATAGACTGGTGTTTCAGCATTATCTGGGTCAGGGTATGGGATCACGTGGTCTATTGTTTACACTGCAGCCCAAGGCAATCTCGCTTAAATCGTAAATTTCATTCATCAATATAACTTGCAGCGTAAACAATAGATCACGTGACCCCACATCCTGAGATTATGCACGTATCAACCGCATGAATAGGCAGGACACGTGACCATAGGCATTATTTATTATCAATTAATCCGTTTAAGCGTCTGTTGATCGCGAGTAGTATACATTCTAATAAGCGTCTGTCTATCGCGAGCACTATGCAACGTAATAAGCATGATTTTATAAATAACACGTACCGGTATGTTTAATACATTAATACATACAAGTTTGTATGTCATAGGCATTATTAATAATTACTTTAACTTCTGTTCAAATGACATGATTTTATATGGGTCCGTTGCTAATGGAATTCCCGCAATAGTTGGTAACCGAAATGCGAATGATACCAGTAACCCGTGCCGTACCAGTACCAGTGCATGTCCCGAAATTTTATAACGCGGTCGGATTCGATCGCGGTTTGAAATCTTGGACCCCGACCACCGCGTTATAATGGAGCTGTAGTGTATTCAAACTTATGTTTTCCATTGTACATGTTATTACTTTAATAAACATACATATATGTGTATACATGTTATTACTTGACTGTGTTGTCACTGTTGTTTTTTATATATCATCCGTGTACCCACTCCACATGGCTGTCCCTATTAAGAGACCACCTCTGTTAAGAGACCACTTTTGGCAGTTCCCTTGAGTGGTCTCTTAACACAAGTTTGACTGTACTCTATTTCCTTATTAGGAAAGTGTAGTAACCTTTCTGAATAAATTAATTATAAATGTCTGAAGTATCCAATGACAGGTGTCGCTAGCATAGGAAAACTGCTACACATTGTATTGAGGGGCTGTCATTACGGAAACAAACGAACGTTATCGATTCACGATTTAGACGAGTGTAGTTTCAAAACGCGATATTTGATTGGCTATTGGCATGCAGACCAATGATATTTGACTTTAGGATTGCTATTCACCAATAGGGAAGCAGCTTACAACCATTTTCACTGACACATTTTTGTAAACAAACACAGCTCGATGACTTTCACTTCATGTTCTAAACTAGTAAAGGCATATCAGCTGTATTTTTATACTCGGCATGCGGGCTCGTCGGACGTAAAAAATAACCAGCCCTTACTAAAATCTTCTAGCCACGGGTGAGTGGGCGAGCGGGCAAGCGTTAGTTTCAAGCCCTGATGTAGTCGCATTGGTAGGTTCCAAACAATGTACATAGATGGAGTCACAGTGGTAGGTTCCAAACAATGTACATGCATGGAGTCACAATAGTAGGTTCCAAACAATGTACATGCATGTAGTCACAGTGGTAGGTTCCAAACAATGTATGTGGATGTAGGTTCCAAACAATGTACATGCATGGAGTCACATGCATGTAGTAACAATGTACATGCATGGAGTCACAGTGGTAGCTTCCAAACAATGTACATGCATGGAGTCACAGTGGTAGCTTCCAAATAATGTACATGCATGGAGTCACAGTGGTAGCTTCCAAACAATGTACATGCATGGAGTCACAGTGGTAGCTTCCAAACAATGTACATGCATGGAGTCACAGTGGTAGGTTGCAACCAATGTACATGGATGCATAGTCCGGAGACGATAACTTGCTACTTGTTTACAAATAAACCGGTCATAAAGAAAACACAGAATAGGTGAGACAGGTAAATATACCTGTGCCAGTATTCCTTTTCAATATTGATTTTGAGATTGTCATCAAGTCTTATGTAGTCGAGGGGTTAGAGTGATGGATATCATTGCCGTCGGTAGTGAATTTGAATCTTAGTTTTCCATACATACATGTATATACACATATATTTGAATTTATTAATGTTTTATTACATATTTATTTTGTATGTGTGTTGCTCTTACAAATTACATTAATTAAGCATGAGGTAGATTACATGTATAATGTTAGTCTCACTTTGAAGAAAACTAATAACGAAATCTGGAGTATGTTCTCGCCGATCGTGTCACATTGAGGTCATATAACAATAATGATAATCCTCGCCGTTTCACGTATTCCCTTATCCAGTAAGCAGTCATAAAAAGAACAGAATGATATCGACAAAAGTAACATGTTTTGTGAGGTTCGAACTGTCGACCAGATAAAATGTACAAACGTATGGTTATTCTCCCACTTCAATACCACTGAGCCACACTACATGTCTAGTTTGCGCACAAAGATACACTATTATATTGACATGCATGCACATGCACTTTATAATGTTGTTATTATTCACGAACACGAAGCTATGATATGATAATACATCTGGTCTACCTATATTTGGACTCATTGATTGACATCCAGCAACTTATTATCGTCTATCATTTACAGTCACAGTGGTAGGTTCCAAACAATAAAGTACATGCATGTAGTCACAGTCACTGGGTAGGTTCAAAACAATGTACATGCATGTAGTCACAGTGGTAGGTTCTAAACAATGTACATGCATGTAGTCTAGGTGGTAGGTTCCAAACATTGTACATGCATGGAGCGACGGTGGTCAATATCTGGCCTTCAATATCAGGGGTGATGGAGTGTGGCTAGAGGTTAAGAGCACTGTACTTCAATATCAGAGGGTGATGGAGTTTGCCTAGAGGTTAGAGCACTGGACTTCAATATCAGGGGTGATGGAGTGTGACTAGATGATAGAGCACTGGACTACAATACCAGAGGGTGATGGAGTGTGACTAGAGGTTAGAGCCCTGGACTTCAATATCAGGGGGTGATGGAGTGTGGCTAGAGGTTCGAGCACTGGACTTCAATATCAGAATGGTGTGTGGCTAGATGTTAGAGCACTGGACTTCAATATCAGAGGGTGATGGAGTGTGGCTAGATGTTAGAGCACTGGACTTCAATATCAGAGATGATGGAGTGTGGCTAGATGTTAAAAACACTGGACTTCAATATCAGGGGTGATAGAGTGTGGCTAGATGTTAGAGCACTGGACTTCAATATCAGGGGTGATGGAGTGTGGCTAGAGCTTAGTGCACAGGACATCAATATCAGGGGGTGATGGAATGTGGCTAGAGGTAAGAGTACTGGACTTCAATATCAGCGATGATTGAGTGTGGCTAGAGGTTAGAGCACTGGACTTCAATATAAGATAGTGATTGAGTGTGGCTAGATGTAAGAGCACTGGACTTCAATATCAGGGGGGTGATGGAGTGTGACTAGAGGTTAGAGCACTGGACTTCAATATCAGAGTGATGGAGTGTGGTTAGAGGTTAAGAGCACTGGACTTCAACATCAGAGGGTGATGGAGTTTGGCTAGAGGTTAGAGCACTGGACTTCAATATCAGGGGTGATGGAGTGTGACTAGATGACAGAGCACTGGACTACAATACCAGAGGGTGATGGAGTGTGACTAGAGGTTAGAGCCATGGACTTCAATATCAGGGGGTGATGGAGTGTGGCTAGAGGTTAGAGCACTGGACTTCAATATCAGAATGGTGTGTGGCTAGATGTTAGAGCACTGGACTTCAATATCAGAGGGTGATGGAGTGTGGCTAGATGTTAGAGCACTGGACTTCAATATCAGAGATGATGGAGTGTGGCCAGATGTTAAAAGCACTAGACTTCAATATCAGGGGTGATAGAGTGTGGCTAGATGTTAGAGCACTGGACTTCAATATCAGGGGTGATGGAGTGTGGCTAGAGCTTAGTGCACAGGACATCAATATCAGGGGTTGATGGAGAGTGGCTAGAGGTAAGAGCACTGGACTTCAATATCAGCGGTGATGGAGTGTGGCTAGAGGTTAGAGCACTGGACTTCAATATCAAATGGTGATGGAGTGTGGCTAGATGTAAGAGCACTGGACTTCAATATCAGGGGGGTGATGGAGTGTGACTAGAGGTTAGAGCACTGGACTTCAATATCAGAGTGATGGAGTGTGGCTAGATGTTAGAGCACTGGACTTCAATATCAGGGGGTGATGGAGTGTGGCTAGATGTTAGAGCACTGGACTTCAATAGCAGAGGGTGATGGGGTGTGGCTAGAGGTTAGAGCATTGGACTCTGGATTTAAATATTAGAGGGTGATGGAGTGTGACTAGATGTTAGAGCACTGGAATTCAATATCGGAGGTGGTTGAGTGTGTCTAGATGTTAGAGCACTGGACTTCAATATCAGAGGGTGATGGGGTGTGGCTAGAGGTTAGAGCACTGGACTTCAATAGTAGGGGGTGATGGAGTGTGGCAAGATGTTAGAGCACTGGACTTCAATATCAGGGGGTGATGGAGTGTGGCAAGATGTTAGAGCACTGGACTTCAATATCAGGGGGTGATGCACTGTGGCTAGATGTTAGAGCACTGGTCTTCAATATCAGGGGGTGGTTGAGTGTGTCTAGATGTTAGAGCACTGTACTTCAATATCAGCGGGTGATGGGGTGTGGCTAGAAGTTAGAGCAATGGACTTCAATATCAGATAGTGATGGAGTGTGACTAAATGTTAGAGCACTGGACTTCAATATCAGGGGTGATGAAGTGTGGCTAGATGTTAGAGTACTGTACTTCAATATCAGAGGGTGATGGGGTGTGGCTAGAAGTTAGAGCACTGGACTTCAATATCAGAGAGTGATGGAGTGTGACTAAATGTTAGAGCACTGACCTTCAATATCAGGGGGTGATGGAGTGTGGCTAGATGGGAGTGTGGCTAGATGTTAGAGCACTGGACTTCAATATCAGAGGGTGATGGAGTGTGGATAGATGTTAGAGCACTGGACTTCAATATCAGAGGTAATGGAGTGTGGCTAGATGTTAGAGCACTGGCCTTCAATATCAGGGGTGATGGAGTGTGGCTAGAGGTTAGAGAACTGGACTTCAATATCAGATGGTGATGGAGTGTGACTACATGTAAGAGCACTGGAATTCAATATCAGGGGTGATGGAGTGTGGCTAGATGTTAGAGCACTGGACTGCAATATCAGAGGGTGATGGGGTGTGGCTAGAGGTTAGAGCACTGTACTCTGGACTTCAATATCAGATGGTGATGGAGTGTGACTAGATGTTAGAGCACTGGACTTCGATATCAGGGTGTGGTTGAGTGTGTATACATGTTAGAGCACTGGACTTCAATACCAGAGGGTGATGGGGTGTGGCTAGAGGTTGAGCACTGGACTTCAATATTAGGGGGAGATGGAGTGTGGCAAGATGTTAGAGCACTGGACTTCAATATCAGGGGTGATGGTGTGTGGCTAGATGTTAGAGCACTGGACTTCAATATCAGTGGGTGGTTGAGTGTGTCTAGATGTTACAGCACTGTACTTCAATATCAGAGGGTGATGGGGTGTGGCTAGAAGTTAGAGCACTGGACTTCAATATCAGGGGTGATGGTGTGTGGCTAGATGTTAGAGCAATGGACTTCAATATCAGAGGTGATATGTGATAGAGTGTGGCTATATGTTAGAGAACTGGACTTCAATATCAGAGAGTGATGGAGTGTGACTAAATGTTAGAGCACTGGACTTCAATATCAGGGGTGATGAAGTGTGGCTAGAGGTTAGAGCACTGGACTTCAATATCAGGGGTGATAGAGTGTGGCTAGATGTTAGAGCACTGGACTTCAATATCAGGGGTGATGGAGTGTGGCTAGAGCTTAGTGCACAGGACATCAATATCAGGGGTTGATGGAGAGTGTCTAGAGGTAAGAGCACTGGACTTCAATATCAGCGGTCACTGGACTTCAATATCAGATGGTGATGGAGTGTGGCTAGATGTAAGAGCACTGGACTTCAATATCAGGGGGGTGATGGAGTGTGGCTAGAGGTTAGAGCACTGGACTTCAATATCAGAGTGATGGAGTGTGGCTAGATGTTAGAGCACTGGACTTCAATATCAGGGGGTGATGGAGTATGGCTAGATGTTAGAGCACTGGACTTCAACAGCAGAGGGTGATGGGGTGTGGCTGGAGGTTAGAGCATTGGACTCTGGACTTCAACATTAGAAGGTGATGGAGTATGACTAGATGTTAGAGCACTGGACTTCAATATCGGAGGTGGTTGAGTGTGTCTAGATGTTAGAGCACTGGACTTCAATATCAGAGGGTGATGGGGTGTGGCTAGAGGTTAGAGCACAGGACTTCAATATCAGGGGGTGATGGACTGTGGCTAGATGTTAGAGCACTGGTCTTCAATATCAGGGGGTGATGGACTGTGGCTAGATGTTAGAGCACTGGTCTTCAATATCAGGGTGTGGTTGAGTGTGTCTAGATGTTAGAGCACTGTACTTCAATATCAGCGGGTGATGGGGTGTGGCTAGAAGTTAGAGCACTGGACTTCAATATCAGGGGGTGATGGAGTGTGGCAAGATGTTAGAGCACTGGACTTCAATATCAGGGGGTGATGGACTGTGGCTAGATGTTAGAGCACTGGTCTTCAATATCAGGGTGGTTGTGTTGTTGAGTGTGTCTAGATGTGTAGAGCACTGTCGTATGGGGGGGTGATGGAGTGTGGCAAGATGTTAGAGCACTGGACTTCAATATCAGGGGGTGATGGTGTGTGGCAAGATGTTAGAGCACTGGACTTCAATATCAGGGGGTGATGGACTGTGGCTAGATGTTAGAGCACTGGTCTTACAATGGGGGATCAGGGGGTGGTTGAGTGTGTCTAGATGTTAGAGCACTGTACTTCAATATCAGCGGGTGATGGGGTGTGGCTAGAAGTTAGAGCACTGGACTTCAATATCAGATAGTGATGGAGTGTGACTAAATGTTAGAGCACTGGACTTCAATATCAGGGTGATGAAGTGTGGCTAGATGTTAGAGTACTGTACTTCATTATCAGAGGGTGATGGGGTGTGGCTAGAAGTTAGAGCACTGGACTTCAATATAAGAATGGAGTGTGGCTAGATGTTAGAGCAATGGACTTCAATATCAGGGGTGATGGAGTGTGGCTAGAGCTTAGAGCACTGGACATCAATATCAGGGGGTGGTGGTGTGTGGCTAGATGCAAGAGCACTGGACTTCAATATCAGGGGTGATGGAGTGTGGCAAGAGGTTAGAGCACTAGACTTCAATATCAGGGGGTGATGGAGTGTGGCTAGATGTTAGAGCACTGGACTTCAATATCAGAGGTGATAGAGTGTGGCTAGATGTTAAGAGCACTGGACTTCAATATCAAGGGTGATGGAGTGTGGCTAGAGCTTAGAGCACTGGACATCAATATCAGGGGGTGATGGAGTGTGGCTAGAGGTTAAATCACTGACGTCCAATATCAGGGGGTGATGGAGTGTGGCTAGATGGGAGTGTGGCTAGATGTTAGAGCACTGGACTTCAATATCAGAGGGTGATGGAGTGTGGATAGATGTTAGAGCACTGGACTTCAATATCAGAGGTAATGGAGTGTGGCTAGATGTTAGAGCACTGGCCTTCAATATCAGGGGTGATGGAGTGTGGCTAGAGGTTAGAGAACTGGACTTCAATATCAGATGGTGATGGAGTGTGACTAGATGTAAGAGCACTGGAATTCAATATCTGGGGTGATGGAGTGTGGCTAGATGTTAGAGCACTGGACTTCAATATCAGGGGTGATGGTGTGTGGCTAGATGTTAGAGCACTGGACTTCAATATCAGTGGGTGGTTGAGTGTGTCTAGATGTTACAGTACTGTACTTCAATATCAGAGGGTGATGGGGTGTGGCTAGAAGTTAGAGCACTGGACTTCAATATCAGGGGTGATGGTGTGTGGCTAGATGTTAGAGCAATGGACTTCAATATCAGGGGGTGATGGAGTGTGGCTAGATGTTAGAGCACTGGACTTCAATATCAGAGGTGATATGTGATAGAGTGTGGCTATATGTTAGAGAACTGGACTTCAATATCAGAGAGTGATGGAGTGTGACTAAATGTTAGAACACTGGACTTCAATATCAGGGGTGATGAAGTGTGGCTAGAGGTTAGAGCACTGGACTTCAATAGCAGGGGTGATGGAGTGTGGCTAGATGTTAGAGTACTGTACTTCAATATCAGATGGTGATGGGGTGTGGCTAGAAGTTAGAGCACTGGACTTCAATATCAGGGGTGATGAAGTGTGGCTAGATGTTAGAGCACTGGACATCAATATCAGGGGGTGATGGAGTGTGGCTAGATGTTAGAGTACTGTACTTCAATATCAGAATGGAGTGTGGCTAGATGTTAGAGCAATGGACTTGAATATCAGGGGTGATGGAGTGTGGCTAGAGCTTAGAGCACTGGACATCAATATCAGGGGGTGATGGAGTGTGGCTAGATGTAAGAGCACTGGACTTCAATATCAGAGGGTGATGGAGTGTGGCAAGAGGTTAGAGCACTAGACTTCAATATCTGAGGGTGGTGGAGTGTGGCTATATGTTAGAGCACTGTACTTCAATATCATAATGGAGTGTGGCTAGATGTTAGAGCAATGGACTTCAATATCAGGGGTGATGGAGTGTGGCAAGAGGTTAGAGCACTAGACTTCTATATCAGAGGGTGGTGGAGTGTGGCTATATGTTAGATAGCCTTTGAGGTACAACCCGAAATATCAGAGTTGACTACCAATTGGCGGGAATAATTGCCACTATGGTTTTCAGTTAGCTTGGTGTCTCAGGTGTATGGAATCATGTGATGGACTTGCGCCATGCCCAGCTAAACATGATTTTGGCGGCCATTTTTAAAGATGGCGGCCAATTTTTAACAATTTAGTATGTATCGGGAAATCAGCTATAACAGTAAGATATTTTGAGGTACGTAAGTTGTTTTCCAGTATGATTGTGGACTATATATTGGTGTAGTCGGAAATATTTGTTTTTAAGTCATTAGTGCGTGAAAAAATATGAAAATCGACATTCAAACGCCAAATTCTTTTAGAGTTTTTGAGAAAAAATCTGGAATGTGTTATATGTTTGCAAATGAATGTATTATTCTAACACGAGATGAATATGTAGTTCGAAATATATGTATTAATCTCACTATTAAAACATCATAATAAACACTTATTTTAGGGTTTAACGGCCTGTAGTGAATTACCCCACCCACCTACTGAAAGCAGGGACAAATTATTATGCACACGCTAACCTTGTTTTCTCACGTACATTGTATATTTTGAGTTTTTGTGTATTAAATATTTTGTTTCTTTAATATATACGTATAAACGTATATAGACTACTAATAGTTATTTACTTTGGAATATATAATTCAAGATGGCCGCCATATATATCGCTATTTGACTGTTACATATAAATGTGTGTATGATATGTGACTTTCAATATACATAATCTGACACATTATATTATCTCTTGAAGTAGTACGTTCGACACCAGTCGTGCTACTAACTTCAGCTGTCATCAATGTCGCTTGTATCATCATCATCATCCTGATATATCAACGTCCTCATCAGCAACATGCATGTTGGAACATATTACCAGTTTACAAGCAGCTGTACATCTGAGTCCGTTCATGATGCATGTACAATCAGCCTTACATGTCCGGGAGCACTTACACGATAGCAGACCAATGACCGCTTCTGGAGCAGGAGTACGTGTCATCCACTCAATGACAAGGCTTCCATTTTCATCCTTTATCCAGCCATGTCCCGCAGTGGGATCTGGAATATCAGGTGAGTTTTCAAGACTTGTCCTCCAAATCGCAGTCTGGTAGTTTGCACGGCGTGTGTGCTGCTTCAGCGTATCCTCACATGGGGGTAACTGTCCAGATTCAACATCCGCCTTTCGGTTACGGAACATGTTGTACCGCAGTTCATTCACCACGCTCGTCCTGGTGGTACTACAGTACAATTTGCATGCAAATTCTTGGATGTCGCAGAAGACCTGCTGCGGTAGATCCCAGTCTTTACCAAGCATTTCAAATGCTTTCCTGAATTTGGGATGTTTCAGAATGATATTCAGTGCTTTAATCTTTCCTTGCCCCGCCAGTGCACTAACAGTATCACACCCGGTCCAGGCGTGAAGACCCATTAAAGCCAAGCACGTGTCACTCCCAAGGGCAGAAGCCAACAATGTGACATCAATGAGTCTCATACGAGTCTTCGTCCCACGTCTTATGACAATTCTGCCTTCAATGTATTTGCTCAGGCCCAAACAGATGATAAACACATCTGTGTCATCACACGCACATAGCAGTGAATGATAATCGCGTGAAGCATGCTTTTGCGTGTAGCAATATATGCGTGTCCGCTTCTTCCTGACCTGATGAGAGCGCATCCACTTCTTCTGCGCTGTCTTTCGTGAGTTTGAGACAATTTATTGCCACATGTAACATACCTTGTTTAGTACCTAATTGTCCTCTCGTTTCTGGTGTCTTCCAACTCTCTGCGAGAAATTGTGTGAGTTGGCTTTTGCTTTCGGTACTTGCTAGTAAGCGTCTCCAGTTCTTTATCTTGTGACCTGTCGTATCTGACTAAATGCTATAGATTCAATCTGAACCGCGGCTGACACGTTCTGCTGATTTGATGGAGTCTTTCTTGTAAACGTCAAATACCACATCGATTCTATTGCTACGATGTCCGTCATGGAGTACTTGTGTAAGCACATGATTGGCCAGTTCACTGAATGTCTGGTTATCACCATGTATCTTGTGTATGAGACCATTGCGTCCACCAGTGTTGCACATTGATCTGGGTAGTCATTTGTTGGCGAAACTCTGCTCTCGAGTTGTTTTGCAAGGACGGCCTTGTTCGTCTTTTTCATGGTACCATCGGCATTTGCCAGAGACCAAGGCAAAGGGCCAAGCGGATAGCAAAGCACTTCCCCCATTTCCAACTTTCTGATCTGCGCAATGAGTATCATATTTCCGAATAATCTCCTGCGGCCTTCAACACAACTTCCTTCGTTGTGCCTTTCTGTATTTTCTTTTTCATTGAGCCGAAAGTTTTCAGTTGTAGTTTCTTAATTGGTTCATAGAAACCGTCACCCATTTCAAGTCGTTCTTGGAATTCCGATATGCAATTTCTCCTTGTTGATGTGCAGTTATAAGGTCATGTACAACATTTGGTGGGGCAACGGTACCAGTGGAAATACTGACCATGTCTTGCGAATCTGGTAAACATGGATTTGTCCAATTGTTCTCTAACAGATCAGTAATTGAGGAAACATCCGACTCGTCTTTGCTTATGCATGAGAAGCCCCTAGATCAGCATGACTGAACACCCGAGAACTGGTTGCCACATGTTCACGCATTTGCCTCAATGCTGAGGCCCGATATTCTGCTGTCAAGTAATATCGTGACAATGTCCCAGGTTTGAGACTAAAGCCACGTGTCCCACCTGCAGTCTGTGTGTCCTTGTTCACTGTTTCCTCTGTTGTCTGGTCCACAGCAATGCGACCAAATGGATTTGTATCGCTTCGCTGAACAGTGAACCCACCACGTTCAAAATGTTCGTACAAATCCGGGTTGGTCTTATGCAAGTTTTCCATGTGTGCATAATATGCGGGAAGGTATCTGGCGTAATTGGTTTCGTCCATTGCTAAGCACCAGGGTATGATTTCTCTAATGCAGTGCAAGTGAAGCTGCCAGTCGCCCTCTCTGTCAGCAAGCAGCAATCCCAACAGTGTCTCAACCAACTGAATATATGTCATCCATAGAGCCGACAAAGGGCCCCACTGATTCATCAGAAGCTTCTGATATTCGACAAACAATTTGAAGATCCGTTTGCACGACTCGTTTTCCATAGCGGATGTTAGTGTTGCAGAACATGTGTTCTGGTGAAGCTCGAAGCACTCTGAAAGAGTGTGGTTCAGATGTGTGAGATCGTCATGATGCTTAGCCTCTAGCCAAATCAGAGAAAACCTGCCCATGCCAATCGCATTAGTGCTTCGTATGTGAGTTTATGGTAGCGGACATAAAATAGTTGACATAAAATTGCATATGATATGAAAATTCCCCATCAAAAGCACAATGCTTTTGTACTCTTCAACATATTTCCATGCAATTTCAGATGCTTTGCTATATAACGCCTGATCCAGGACGACTGCTATTGCTGGTAAGTTGAGTGATTGCTGAATGTTGAGGGACTGATGTAGAATTTCCTGTACTGTCGACATTTCCGTTACGGGGGCATTGATTGTTGGCAAGTAACCAACTGTGTCTGAAGTAACAGATACGTCATCTCGTGTCGTTATATTGAATCCCGTCCATGAGCTAGTAATGTTCACGTCGACATTGTGTTGTCGTACCAGTACCCACATGAAATTACACTGCCTTGCCGTTACAGCCGAAGGGGCAATGTGCATGGCCACATCTGCGCGTATGACCGGTGGTGGACCAACCCGTTTACCTGTAATATATACAGGGAGTGCCTGATCAGTCGGTTGGATTGTGCGCCTCCTTTGTCGTTTGTCAGTAAGAGCTATTGTCTTTGGCGGTGGTGCACATGTCATAGTTGATGGTTGGACTATTATGCCATTGACACGATGTGATGTCCCTGCCCCACTTAAGACTTCTTCTTGTCGGTCAATGTTGTCAAATGCAAGAACTGTGGGGATGAACGGACGTGTGTTTTGATGGCAGGGGTGTGTCGTCAGTATCAAATTTCTCCAGTTTTGATAAACACAATGCCGTGCCAATCTCTTCCAGGCTGGTGTATGAGCATGAATGCCCCATTTTGTTGAGGATTTGTATCAGCTCAACATTTCCCGTGAGTGTTTTCACCACTGACGGATTAGAACATGTTTTGCTGTGAGTATTTTCCCTCGTGTTATGGCGTAGATTATGTCCTGGGCTATTGACCACGATACTCTGTCAATTTGAGCTGATGAACTATGTTCACCGCACAACATGACGGATAGCAGTCGTTTCAGAGCATCGGGCAATTGAATGTATGACGCGTGTAGGTCTTGCGGGTCAGGTGGCCATTCTTTTTCCGGGATACACGTACAAATGTATATTTTTATGAGAAGAAAAATACATCGCCCTTGACTGACGTGCGTGCTTACAGGGTATCTGCATTCGTGACATCATTTGAAATATGCCGTTTTTGTTACGTATGGCGTAGTCAGTCACGGGTTGGCGGCATGGTTGGTTGGTGTTGGGGGGGGGGGGGGGGGGTGCATTCATGAAAACGTTATCGATTGTTTGTTTAAATATAACACTACAATGTATATCTGCAACATGTAAAGCATGATATGCATACATCATATCCATTATGATCAATTCAGATAATGCCATCAAGTGAAATTCACAAAGTAAATGTTTTAACGTTCTAAAAAGGTAAAAAGTGGGTGGGGTAATTCATAACACCGTAGATAATAAATGCAATACAACATTAGAAAAAATGGTATTAATGGTAATTTTTCTTGCACGAATTGTACTATGGTCATGTGGCCGTTGATATCATGTAAAAATATTTCGTCACGAGTATGTACTATGGAATGAAAATGAAAAATATGCAGAAAAAATGTGGATTTTATTGAAATGTATTCATAATGCATGTATATATTTTTCATACTATCACTACTTGGTAATCCGCATGTGCCATGACTTGCGAACACCTATACTGAATAAATAAAACCAAAATGTAGGCTTGTATGTCTTCAGACCTCTGAGATATTGCGATTTTACTAACATACCCCACACTTGGCCGCCATTTTTAAAGATGGCCGCCAAAAATATGTTTAGCTGGGCACCACGAAAGTCCATCACGTGATTTCGTATTATGGACACATCAAGCTATTTGAAAAACATAGTGGCAATTATTCCCGCCAATTGGTAGTCAGATGTTGTGTACCTCATGGACTAAGAGCACTGTACTTCAATATCAGAATGGAGTGTGGCTAGATGTTAGAGCAATGAACTTCAATATCAGGGGTGATGGAGTGTGGCTAGAGCTTAGAGCACTGGACATCAATATCAGGGGGTGATGGAGTGTGGCTAGATGTTAGAGCACTGGACTTCAATATCAGAGGTGATAGAGTGTGGCTAGATGTTAAGAGCACTGGACTTCAATATCAAGGGTGATGGAGTGTGGCTAGAGCTTAGAGCACTGGACATCAATATCAGGGGGTGATGGAATGTGGCTAGAGGTTAGATCATTGACGTCCAATATCAGGGGGTGATGGAGTGTGGCTAGATGGGAGTGTGGCTAGATGTTAGAGCACTGGACTTCAATATCAGAGGGTGATGGAGTGTGGATAGATGTTAGAGCACTGGACTTCAATATCAGAGGTAATGGAGTGTGGCTAGATGTTAGAGCACTGGCCTTCAATATCAGGGGTGATGGAGTGTGGCTAGAGGTTAGAGAGCAGGACTGGACTTCAATATCAGATGGTGATGGAGTGTGACTAGATGTAAGAGCACTGGAATTCAATATCAGGGGTGATGGAGTGTGGCTAGATGTTATTTGAGCACTGGGACTGCAATATCAGAGGGTGGAATGATGGGGTGTGGCTAGAGGTTAGAGCACTGTACTCTGGACTTCAATATCAGATGGTGATGGAGTGTGACTAGATGTTAGAGCACTGGACTTCGATAATCAGGGGGTGGTTGAGTGTGTATACATGTTAGAGCACTGGACTTCAAGTACCAGAGGGTGATGGGTGTGGCTAGAGGTTGAGCACTGGACTTCAATATTTAGGGGGAGATGGAGTGTGGCAAGATGTTAGAGCACTGGACTTCAATATCAGTGGTGATGGTGTGTGGCTAGATGTTAGAGCACTGGACTTCAATATCAGTGGGTGGGTTTTTTTTTTTTTTTGAGTGTGTCTAGATGTTACAGCACTGGACTTCAATATCAGAGGGTGATGGGGTGTGGCTAGAAGTTAGAGCACTGTACTTCAATATCAGGGGTGATGGTGTGTGGCTAGATGTTAGAGCACTGGACTTCAATATCAGGGGGTGATGGAGTGTGGCTAGATGTTAGAGCACTGGACTTCAATATCAGAGGTGATATGTGATAGAGTGTGGCTATATGTTAGAGAACTGGACTTCAATATCAGAGAGTGATGGAGTGTGACTAAATGTTAGAGCACTGGACTTCAATATCAGGGGTGATGAAGTGTGGCTAGAGGTTAGAGCACTGGACTTCAATATCAGGGGTGATAGAGTGTGGCTAGATGTTAGAGCACTGGACTTCAATATCAGTGATGGAGTGTGGCTAGTGCTTAGTGACAGGATCATCAATATCAGGGGTTGATGGAGAGTGGCTGGGTAAAGATGCACTGACTCTTCAATATCAGCGGTGATGGAGTGTGGCTAGAGGTTAGAGCACTGGACTTCAATATCAGATGGTGATGGAGTGTGGCTAGATGTAAGAGCACTGGACTTCAATATCAGGGGGTGATGGAGTGTGACTAGAGGTTAGAGCACTGGACTTCAATATCAGAGATGGAGTGTGGCTATGTAGAAGCACTGGACTTCATCAGTGATGGAGTGTGCTAGATGTTGAGCATGGACTCATAGGCTAGTGTTGCATGGACTTCAATAGCAGAGGGTGATGGGGTGTAGGCTAGAGGTTAGAGCATTGGACTCTGGACTTCAATATAGAGTGATGTCGTTTGTGGACTTCATATAGAGGGTGATGAGTTGTGGACTAGATGTTTAGAGCTTCATATTAGAGATGAGGTGTGACTAGATGTAGAGCACAGGACTTCAATATCGGAGGTGTTGAGCGTGTCTAGATGTTAGAGCTGGACTTCAATATCAGAGGGTGATGGGGTGTGGCTAGAGGTTAGAGCACTGGACTTCAATAGTAGGGGGTGATGTGTGGCAGATGTTAGAGCACTGGACTTCAATATCAGGGGGTGATGGAGTGTGGCAAGATGTTAGAGCACTGGACTTCAATATCAGGGGGTGATGGACTGTGGCTAGATGTTAGAGCACTGGTCTTCAATATCAGGGGGTGGTTGAGTGTGTATAGATGTTAGAGCACTGTACTTCAATATCAGCGGGTGATGGGGTGTGGCTAGAAGTTAGAGCACTGGACTTCAATATCAGATAGTGATGGAGTGTGACTAAATGTTAGAGCACTGGACTTCAATATCAGGGGTGATGAAGTGTGGCTAGATGTTAGAGTACTGTACTTCAATATCAGAGGGTGATGGGGTGTGGCTAGAAGTTAGAGCACTGGACTTCAATATCAGAGAGTGATGGAGTGTGACTAAATGTTAGAGCACTGACCTTCAATATCAGGGGTGATGGAGTGTGGCTAGATGTTAGAGTACTGTACTTCAATATCAGAGGGTGATGGGGTGTGGCTAAAGTTAGAGCACTGGACTTCAATATCAGGGGGTGATGGAGTGTGGCTAGATGTTAGAGCACTGGACTTCAATATCAGAGGTGATAGAGTGTGGCTAGAGTTAAAAGCACTGGACTTCAATATCAAGGGTGATGTGTGGCTAGAGCTTAGAGCATGGACATCAATAGCAGTGATGGAGTGTGGCTAGAGGTTAGATCACTGACGTCAAATATCAGGGGGTGATGGAGTCTGGCTAGATGGGAGTGTGGCTAGATGTTAGAGCACTGGACTTCAATATCAGAGGGTGATGGAGTGTGGATAGATGTTAGAGCACTGGCCTTCAATATCAGGGGTGATGGAGTGTGGCTAGAAGTTAGAGAACTGGACTTCAATATCAGATGGTGATGGAGTGTGACTAGATGTAAGAGCACTGGAATTCAATATCAGGGGTGATGGAGTGTGGCTAGATGTTAGAGCACTGGACTGCAATATCAGAGGGTGATGGTGTGTGGCTAGAGGTTAGAGCACTGTACTCTGGACTTCAATATCAGATGGTGATGGAGTGTGACTAGATGTTAGAGCACTGGACTTCAATATCAGGGGGTGGTTGAGTGTGTATACATGTTAGAGCACTGGACTTCAATACCAGAGGGTGATGGGGTGTGGCTAGAGGTTGAGCACTGGACTTCAATATTAGGGGGAGATGGAGTGTGGCAAGATGTTAGAGCACTGGACTTCAATATCAGGGGTGATGGTGTGTGGCTAGATGTTAGAGCACTGGACTTCAATATCAGTGGGTGGTTGAGTGTGTCTAGATGTTACAGCACTGTACTTCAATATCAGAGGGTGATGGGGTGTGGCTAGAAGTTAGAGCACTGGACTTCAATATCAGGGGTGATGGTGTGTGGCAAGATGTTAGAGCACTGGACTTCAATATCAGGGGGTGATGGAGTGTGGCTAGATGTTAGAGCACTGGACATCAATATCAGAGGTGATATGTGATAGTGGCGGATAATGTTAGAGAACTGGACTTCAATATCAGAGAGTGATGGAGTGTGACTAAATGTTAGAGCACTGGACTTCAATATCAGGGGTGATGAAGTGTGACTAGAGGTTAGAGCACTGGACTTCAATAGCAGGGGTGATGGAGTGTGGCTAGATGTTAGAGTACTGTACTTCAATATCAGATGGTGATGGGGTGTGGCTAGAAGTTAGAGCACTGGACTTCAATATCAGGGGTGATGAAGTGTGGCTAGATGTTAGAGTACTGTACTTCAATATCAGAGGGTGATGGGGTGTGGCTAGAAGTTAGAGCACTGGACTTCAATATCAGAGAGTGATGGAGTGTGACTAAATGTTAGAGCACTGACCTTCAATATCAGGGGTGATGGAGTGTGGCTAGATGTTAGAGTACTGTACTTCAATATCAGAGGGTGATGGGGTGTGGCTAAAAGTTAGAGCACTGGACTTCAATATCAGGGGGTGATGGAGTGTGGCTAGATGTTAGAGCACTGGACTTCAATATCAGAGGTGATAGAGTGTGGCTAGATGTTAAAAGCACTGGACTTCAATATCAAGGGTGATGGAGTGTGGCTAGAGCTTAGAGCACTGGACATCAATAGCAGGGGGTGATGGAGTGTGGCTAGAGGTTAGATCACTGACGTCAAATATCAGGGGGTGATGGAGTCTGGCTAGATGGGAGTGTGGCTAGATGTTAGAGCACTGGACTTCAATATCAGAGGGTGATGGAGTGTGGATAGATGTTAGAGCACTGGCCTTCAATATCAGGGGTGATGGAGTGTGGCTAGAAGTTAGAGAACTGGACTTCAATATCAGATGGTGATGGAGTGTGACTAGATGTAAGAGCACTGGAATTCAATATCAGGGGTGATGGAGTGTGGCTAGATGTTAGAGAACTGGACTGCAATATCATAGAGGGTGATGGTGGGTGTGGCTAGAGGTTTGAGCAACTGTACTCTGGACTTCTAATAATCAGATGGTGATGGAGTTGTGACTAGATGTTAGAGCACTGGTACATTCGATATCAGGGGGTGGTGGTTGAGTGTGTATACATGTTTAGAGCACTGGACTTCAATACCAGAGGGTGATGGGGTGTGGCTAGAGGTTGAGCACTGGACTTCAATATTAGGGGGAGATGGAGTGTGGCAAGATGTTAGAGCACTGGACTTCAATATCAGGGTGATGTTGTGGCTATGTTAGAGCACTGGACTTCAATATCAGTGGGTGGTTGAGTGTGTCTAGATGTTACAGCACTGTACTTCAATATCAGAGGGTGATGGGGTGTGGCTAGAAGTTAGAGCACTGGACTTCAATATCAGGGGTGATGGTGTGTGGCAAGATGTTAGAGCACTGGACTTCAATATCAGGGGGTGATGGAGTGTGGCTAGATGTTAGAGCACTGGACATCAATATCAGAGGTGATATGTGATAGAGTGTGGCTATATGTTAGAGAACTGGACTTCAATATCAGAGAGTGATGGAGTGTGACTAAATGTTAGAGCACTGGACTTCAATATCAGGGGTGATGAAGTGTGACTAGAGGTTAGAGCACTGGACTTCAATAGCAGGGGTGATGGAGTGTGGCTAGATGTTAGAGTACTGTACTTCAATATCAGATGTGAGGGGTGTGGCTAGAAGTAAGAGCACTGGACTTCAATATCAGGGGTGATGAAGTGTGGCTAGATGTTAGAGTACTGTACTTCAATATCAGAATGGAGTGTGGCTAGATGTTAGAGCAATGGACTTCAATATCAGGGGTGATGGAGTGTGGCTAGAGCTTAGAGCACTGGACATCAATATCAGGGGGTGATGGAGTGTGGCTAGATGTAAGAGCACTGGACTTCAATATCAGGGGTGATGGAGTGTGGCTAGAGCTTAGAGCACTAGACTTCAATATCAGAGGGTGGTGGAGTGTGGCTATATGTTAGAGCACTGTACTTCAATATCATAATGGAGTGTGGCTAGATGTTAGAGCAATGGACTTCAATATCAGGGGTGATGGAGTGTGGCAAGAGGTTAGAGCACTAGACTTCTATATCAGAGGGTGGTGGAGTGTGGCTATATGTTAGAGCACTGTACTTCAATATCAGAATGGAGTGTGGCTAGATGTTAGAGCAATGAACTTCAATATCAGGGGTGATGGAGTGTGGCTAGAGCTTAGAGCACTGGACTTCAATATCAGGGGGTGATGGAGTGTGGCTAGATGTTAGAGCACTGGACTTCAATATCAGGGGTGATGGAGTGTGGCTAGTGGTTACATCACTGGACTTCAATATCAGGGGTGATGGAGTGTGGCTAGATGTTAGAGCACTGTACTTCAATATCAGAGAGTGATGGGGTGTGGCTAGAGGTTAGAGCACTGGACTCTGGACTTCAATAGCAGAGGGTGATGTAGTGTCACTAGATGTTATATCACTGGACTTCAATATCAGGGGGTGGTTGAGTGTGTCTATATGTTAGAGCACTGGACTTCAATATCAGAGGGTGATGGGGTATGACTAGAGGTTAGAGTACTGGACTTCAATATTAGGGGGTGATGGACTGTGGCTAGATGTTAGAGCACTGGATTTCAATATCAGGTGGTGGTTGAGTGTGTCTAGATGTTAAAGCACTGTACTTCAATATCAGAGGGTGATGGAGTGTGGCTAGAAGTTAGAGCACTGGACTTAAATATTAGGGGGTGATAGAGTGTGGCTAGATGTTAGAGCACTGGACTTCAATATCAGAGAGTGATGGAGTGTGACTAAATGTTAGAGCACCGGACTTCAATATCAGGGGTGATGAAGTGTGGCTAGAGGTTAGAGCACTGGACTTCAATATTAGGGGGTGATGGACTGTGGCTGGATGTTAGAGCACTGGACTTCAATATCAGGTGGTGGTTGAGTGTGTCTAGATGTTAGAGCACTGTACTTCAATATCTGAAGGTTATGGGGTGTGGCTAGAAGTTACAGCACTGGACTTCAATATTAGGGGGTGATGGAGTGTGGCTAGATGTTAGAGCACTGGACTTCAATATCAGAGAGTGATGGAGTGTGACTAAATGTTAGAGCACTGGACTTCAATATCAGAGGTGATGAAGTGTGGCTAGAGGTTAGAGCACTGGACTTCAATATCAGGGGTGATGGAGTGTGGCTAGATGTTAGAGCACTGGACTTCAATATCAGGGGGTGATGGAGTGTGGCTAGATGTTAGGGGATAATGGAGTGTGGCTAGATGTTAGAGCGATGGACTTCAATATCAGGGGTGATGGAGTGTGGCTAGAGGTTAGAGCACTGGACTTCAGTATCAGGGGTGATGGACAGTGGCTAGAGGTTAAAGCACTGGACTTCAATATCAGATGATGATGGAGTGTGACTAGATGTAAGAGCACTGGACTTCAATATCAGGGGTGATGGAGTGTGACTATAGGTTAGAGCACTGGACTTCAATATCAGAGAGTGATGGAGTGTGGCTAGATGTTAGGGGATAATGGAGTGTGGCTAGATGTTAGAGCGCTGGACTTCAATATCAGGAGGTGATGGTGTGTGGCTAGATGTTAGAGCACTGGAGATGTTAGAGCACTGGACTTCAATATCAGGGGTGATGGAGTGTGGCTAGAGGTTTAGAGCACTGGACTTCAATAGCAGACGGTGATGGAGTGTGGCTAGATGTTAGAGCATTGGACTTCAATATCAGAGGTGATGTAGTGTGGCTAGAGCACTGGACTTCAATATCAGAGGGTGATGGGATGTGGCTAGAAGTTAGAGCACCGGACTTCAATATTAGGGGGTGATGGAGTTTGGCTAGATGTTAGAGCACTGGACTTCAATATCAGGGGTTATGGAGTGTGGCTATATGTTAGAGCATTAGACTTCTATATCAGAGTGTGATTGAGTATGGCTATATGTTAGAGCACTGGACTTCAATATCAGCAGTGATGGAGTGTGGCTAGATGTTAGAGCACTGGACTTCAATATCAGGGGTGATGGAGTGTGACTATATGTTAGAGCACTAGACTTTTATATCAGAGGGTGATGGAGTGTGGCTAGATGTTAGAGCACTGGACTTCAATATCATTGGATGTGGGTTCAATCCCTGCATTAGGCACAAACAAATATTTTCATAGTATTTCCATCCCACTGATCGATGGGACTTGAAAACAAGGTTTTGTCTGTATATGACCTTAGCTGTTGCATGCATATTTAAACCCTTTCACTTTCTCCTCATATCTGAGGTATTTAACCCTATAAACACTTTATACCTCTTTAGCAGTGATTGCAAACAGCGTAGATCCAAATGAGTTGGCTCTATCGAGCCGTCTCATCAGGATTTGCACTGTTCGCAAGTAATTTTCCTAAATTTTAGAGAAAAAACACAGTCCCGTCTTAAATAGATTAGTCTGAAAATCATTATGTGAGGATTGGATAGGTTCTGAAATTAGCATATATCAGTTCTTTCCAGTTATTTAGGGTTGAAATGGTTAACATTGGTGATAGCTTATCAGCTCCTGGTGGAATAAAGGAAGTTGAATAACAAGATAATACCGCCAATAATGTGGGGTATGGTGTCCATTGTAGACCCAGACAGCAGACACATATGCATTCTTACACAACAACATTAATTTTGATTGGTTATTACACCCCTGCCAATGTATTAGTGGGTGGGTGTTACGTTGTGTGGTAGGTGGGGGTTACGTTGTGTGGTGGGTGGGGTGACATTGTATTTTGCCTTGTTCATATGTGCATCTAACGTTCATGTTCATGTAGGTCCATAAATGAAAATCATAATTTATTTATAATAAAAAGGCATGTCACATGCAAGAAAGCCAACTGGGGTCGATACATTTGAGTTATCTCCCTTCGAATCAATGGTCACCATGTTTATTTAGGAACTATATACCGGAGTAGTCCATTTATGAGTAACATTAAACATTAGTTGAGTGCATAAAATTGGAAACAGATATTAAAGGTGCATACCCACTCAGTATGTTATAATATAGGTCGACAGATAGTTTTGTATATTCTGTAATAAACATTCATTCACCATTACCCCACATATTGATTGGCGTTATTATACACGTTATATCAGACATAAATTTCCACACTGATATCAGGGGCGATAACCGTGTTTCCTTAAAATGTTAATGGACATTTAGTCATTACTATTTATTCTTTGTATTTATTTTTCGATGTGCAATGATCATACCTTATAATCTGTTGAAAAAAATTAAAATTCAGGTGACGCAGTTAATTAGTCTAAATAATTAAACAAGCGGGCCATGATGGCCCTATATCGCTCACCTGTGCAATGTCACAAAAATCAAGCAAATACTGGTATGTAAAGTTGTCACTACATATACATCAAAATAAGCCCATGACAGGCACAAAATGTCAATGCGACAAACTTGAGAAGTCACCAGGGTAGGAGTTGTCTCGCAATATGTACAAATATATCTTACACAACTTTGAGAGGTTTGGAGACCACAACAGGATGCTTCCAGCGTACTTTTTATTGCAATCCTTAGATGTTATGTAACCATATTCCATAAAAAAGTTGACCCCTATTTGACCCCCCGGGCCATGCCCAATTTTGACCCAGACGTCACCATTTTAACAGCTTTGAAAAAACATCGTATGTACATCGATCATTCCTGTCAAATCGGTCTGGTGGTTTGTGAGAAGATTTTTTAAGAATTTATGCTATTTTCAGATGGCGGCCATCTTGGATTAATGACGACCGCCATTTTAACAAAATTGAAAAGGCTTTACCAATGAACCATAAATGCGAAGTTCGGCTACCAATGGCGAAGCGGTTTGTATGAAGAAGACATTTGAAATCTCTAATAAAAGAACGACCTTTTGGCGGCCATCTTACATCATCCGATTCGATGAAAACAGCACCACAGCGATCGCCTCATCAATACCTTTGATTTGATATATTACAAGACCATTATTCCGTCAAAAATTAAATTTGACGCCATTTTTGACCCAGGGGTCACCATTTTAACGAATTTTGAAAAAGCATTGTACATCGATCATTTCTGCCAAGTTTAGTAGAAATCGGTCTGAAGAAGTTTTTTTTAATTTTGTGCTATTTTTAGACGGCCGCCATCTTGGATTAATGATGACCGCCATTTTAACAAAACTGAAAAGGCTTTACCAATGGACCATAACTGTGAAGTTTGCTACCAATGGCCAAGCGGTTTGTATGAAGAAGACGTTTGAAATCTCTAATAAAAAAACAACCTTTCGGTGGCCATTTTGGATGATGTAATCATCTGATTTCGACAAAAAATGCTCCTAAGTGATCGTTTCATCCATACCTTCGAATTGATATATGACATGACCATATTCGGTCAAATGTGAAATTTGGCCCCTATTTGACCCCTCCCTGCCCCGCCCATTTTTGACCCGGGGGACACCATTTGAAGGAATCTGAAACATCGTTAACTATCGATCATTCATATCAAGCTTCGTCGAAATCGGCCTGGCGGTTCATGAGAAGATTTTTTGAGAATTTGACCTACTTTTCAACGGCGGCCATCTTGGATTTCGTGATGACCATCATTTTAACAAAAATGAAAAGGCTTGACCCACTGATCATTACTGTGAAGTTTGGCCAATATCGGCCAAGTGGTTCACGAGAAGAAGACGTTTGTAATCTATATTGAAAGAACGACCTTTTGAGCTTTCGGCGGCCACCTCGGATGACGTAATTACCTGATTTCAACACAAAAAAGTTCCAGAGTGACCGTCTCGTCGATACCTTCGATTTGATATATGACATGACCATATTCGGTTAAATGTGACATTTGACCGCAACATGACCGCAACATGACCCCTTCTGCCCTGCCCATTTTTGACCCGGGGTGCACCATTTGAAGGAATCTGAACCAGCGTTAACTATCGATCATTCATACCAAGTTCCGTAAAAATCGGCCAGGCAGTTCGCTAGAAGAAGAATTTTTAAGAATTTGACCTACTTTTCAACAGCGGCCATCTTTGATTTTGCGATGACCACCATTTAAACAAAAATGAAAAGGTTTGACCCAATAACCATTACAGCGAAGGTTGGCCAATATCGGCCAAGCGGTTCACGAGAACAAGACGTTTGAAATCTTTATTAAAAGAATGACCTTTTCGACAAAAAAATGTACCAGAGCGATCGCCTCTTTCATACCTTCGATTTGATATAGACATGACCATATTCGGTCAAAAATAAAATTTGACCCCATGGGCCAAGCCCATTTTTGACCCCGGGGTCACCATTTTAACAACTTTGAAAGAGCATTGTACATCAGTCATTCCTACCAAGTTTTGTCGAAATCCGGCTTGCGGTTCATGAGAAAAATATTTTTTAAGAATTTATGCTATTTTTAGGCGGCGGCCATCATGGATTAGCGATGACCTCCATTTTAACAAACCTGAAAAGGCTTCACCCATGGACAATAACGTTTGGCTACCATGGGCCAAGCGGTTCATGTGAAGAAGAATTTTGAAATCTGTAATAAAAGAACGACCTTTTGACCTTTTGGCGGTCATTTTGGATGACATAACCATCCAATTTCGACAAAAAATGTACCAGAGTGATTGCCTTGTTGATACCTTTGAATTGATATATGACATGACCATATTCGGTCAAAAATAAAATTTGACCCCAATTTGACCCCACGGGCCACGCCAATTTTTGACCCCAGGGTCACCATTTTAACAACTTTGAAAGAGCATTGTACAACGATCATTCCTACAAAGTTTTGTGAAAATCCGGTTGGCGGTTCTTGAGAAGAAGATTTTTGAAGAATTTGTGCTATTTTTAGACGGCAGCCATCTTGGATTACGTAATGACGTCATTTTAACAATTTTGTAATCCCCCTACTTAAGGACCATGACCACGAAGTTTGGTGACTATAGGCCCAATGGTTACCGAGGAGAAGACGTTTGAAAATGTTCACGGACGGACGACGGACGGACGTTCCTACAAATGGATACTTATGTGGCTAACCCTAACCTTTTCCTTTGTTCATCCCTATTTTGCTGTAGCCACATAAACCCATTTTTAGCCACATAAAATCACGGAACAATAGCATATTACATAACCTATTGTTCTCCTAGCCACATATGTATCCATTTGTAAGCACGGACGGACGGACACATTGCGGTAACAATAGCTCACATGAGCTTCGCTACCACCGCGAGTCACTATTAATAAAATAAATATTACAAAATAATTACATCTGTATAAATCTGTCAAAACATCTGTCAAAAATATTTTGTTCAGGTGACGCATTTAATTAGTATAAATGATTAAAAAATAGCATGCCTCATTTGCATATGAAAATAGAGTCACTATCAGTAAAATAGATATTACTAAATGATTATATCTGTATAGCAGGCACTTGTAATTTTTAGAACTGGTGGAATAGTGACACAATCATACACTTATTTAATTCCTATAAAGAACAGTTTGTGCCTATTGAGTGTGTATGTACGTTTAAGGACCTGTGGGGCCCCTTATAACCAATGAGTCATGCATAATTGCATCACAAATGTAATGGCATAACAGACATGTGAACATTCTCTTCTTACGATATCCTAACCAGTGCATGGAGTTGTCATGTTGGCCATCTCAGTGTGTAGAAGCCATCGCCCAGTTTTACCTCATACTGCGTTTGACACATACAACTAACAAGAAACGAGGCAAAGCCACGAAGGCCAGGTTTTTTCCAAGCATAGACACTTGGATAACATAATTATACCCACTTTTTGTAGACTAGATGGCCGTGGCCTGCATGTCGCGCCTTGGGGCCAGGCATGGACACTAAAAAAAGAGATATAGTAGATGGAAAAAGTTAAGCAAAAAACTTTAACCGGACACACGGACGTACGTACGGACGGACGGACGTATGCCAAAATGCCGACTATATCACGCTTTCCGCAAGCGGGCGCGACAATGATGATAAACACCCATGTGAAGTATCAAGTAATGGGTGAAGCAGTTGCGGAGATATAGTATACGAAAAAACTTTAACAAAATAATTCAAAGTAATTTGACCTTGACATTGGGTACAGGGGCCGCACGGTTGGGGGGTAGAATGAAAATATGGATGATGATAAACACCCATGTGAAGTTTCAAGGTAATGGGCGAAGCAGTTGCAGAGATATAGTATAACAAAAAACTTTAACCAAAAAACTTTAACCAGACGTACGTTAAAAAGTTAACGTTGAAAATGGCTAAGTCAATTACGTAGAAATAATAGGTCAAGGTAAAAAAAATGGTCACATGTTGGATAGTTGTATGTGGTGGGCACCCCTTGGTTATGAAGCTGTGAAAGTTTGGTGGTCCTAGGTGGTACAGTACCAAAGAAATGGACTTAAACACGAAAACTTAACATTGTAAACGCGAAAAGTTAACATTGAAAATGGCTAAGTCGACTGCGCGGAAAAAATGGATCAAGTTAAAAAAAAGGTAACATGTTGGATAGTGATATGTGGTGGGCACCCCTTGGTTATGAAGCTGTGAAAGTTTGGTGGTCCTAGGTGGTACAGTACCAAAGAAATGGACTTATTCCACCTGTCCGAGGGGGGTAAATCCCAACTTCAGAACTCAATATTTACAATCAAAATATATATTCAGTCCTGAAATTAGAACAACCTGATCTGGTGCCAGGCCCTCGCCACACCAGCATCATTTATCCCATCCCCTAAAAGTAATAGGATTAGCGCTAATCTTACTTTTATATATGGGGCATAGCCTGACTCAACTCTCACATACAAGAAAGCCAAAAATGTACATGAGGGCCAAATCCGGTATAGTGGGTTCCGGAAAGTATGAACCCAATCGTTAAGCCAGTTTAGTCGCCTTTTACGACAAGCAATGGCTACTGCAGCACTATTCTCAGGATCAGTTGATCCCGCCCCGGTGCCTGCACGGGGCTCTATAGTAGATGGAAAAACTTTAACCAAAAAACTTTAACCGGACACACGGACGAACGGACGGACGTATGCTAAAATGCCGACGATTTTGCGCTTTCCGCAAGCAGGTGTGACAATGATGATAAACACCCATGTGAAGTATCAAGGTATTGGGTGAAGCAGTTGCAGAGATATAGTACACGAAAAAACTTTAACAAAAAAATTCAAAGTAATTTGAACTTGACATGGGGCACAGGATCGCGCTTTCCGCAAGCAGGTGCAACAATGATGATAAACACCCATGTGAAGTATCAAGGTATTTGGTGAAGCAGTTGCAGAGATATAGTACACGAAAAAACTTTAACAAAAAAATTCAAAGTAATTTGACCTTGACATTGGGCACAGGATCGCGCTTTCCGCAAGCAGGTGTGACAATGATGATAAACACCCATGTGAAGTATCAAGGTATTGGGTGAAGCAGTTGCAGAGATATAGTACAACGACTTTAACTTTAACAAAAAAATTCAAAGTAATTTGACCTTGACATTGGGCACAGGATCGCGCTTTCCGCAAGCAGGTGCGACAATGATGATAAACACCCATGTGAAGTATGAAGTTATTGGGTGAAGCAGTTGCAGAGATATAGTACACGAAAAAACTTTAACAAAAAAATTCAAAGTAATTTGACCTTGACATTGGGCACAGGGGCCGCACGGTTGGGGGTTAGAATGAAAATATGGATGTTGATAAACACCCATGTGAAGTTTCAAGGTAATGGGCGAAGCAGTTGCAGAGATATAGTATAACGAAAAAGTTTTAACCAAAAAACTGTAACCAGACGTACGTTAAAAAGTTAACGTTGAAAATGGCTAAGTCAATTACGTAGAAATAATAGGTGAAGGTAAAAAAATGGTCACATGTTGGATAGTTGTATGTGGTAGGCACCCCTTGGTTATGAAGCTGTGAAAGTTTGGTGGTCCTAGGTGGTACAGTACCAAAGAAATGGACTTAAACACGAAAATTTAACATTGTAAACGCGAAAACTTAACATTGAAAATGGCTAAGTCGACTGCGCGGAAAAAATGGGTGAAGTTAAAAAAAAAGTAACATGTTGGATAGTGATATGTGGTGGGTACCCCTTAATTATGAAGCTGTGAAAGTTTGGTGGTCCTAGGTGGTACAGTACCAAAGAAATGGACTTAAACACGAAAACTTTAACATTGTAAACGCGAAAACTTAACATTGAAAATGGCTAAGTCGACTACGCGGAAAAAATGGGTCAAGTTAAAAAAAAAGTAACATGTTGGATAGTGATATGTGGTGGGCACCCCTTGATTATGAAGCTGTGAAAGTTTGGTGGTCCTAGGTGGTACAGTAACAAAGAAATGGACTCAAACACGAAAACTTAACATTGATTGTGGACGCCGCCCGCCCGCCACCCGACCCGCCGCCCGCCCGCCCGGCTTTCGCCAATCCAACCTAGCCTGGATTTTTTTTATTTTTTTTCAAAAAACCTGGCTAAAAAACGTAACATGTTGGATAGTGATATGTGGTGGGCACCCCTTGGTTATGAAGCTGTGAAAGTTTGTTGGTCCTATGTGGTACAGTAACAAAGAAATGGACGAAAACACGAAAACTTAACATTGATTGTGGACGCCGCCCGCCGCCCGTCCGTTCGCCCGTTCGCCCGCCCGGCGTTCGCCAATCCAATAGCCTGGGTTTTTAAAAAAAAACAAAAAAACCTGGCTAATAAAATGACAAACACATGGATAAAATTTGGTGCAACATGATAGGGAGACTACCACATGCTATGCTTTGTTTTCATCAAATTTATACACAAAGTCTGATATCTGAAGGGTTTGTTGACCATTTGTTAAAATGTTTGAGAATTCAATAAAGACTGTAAAACAGTAAGAACAGTACACAGTGTTGTAGATATACACCTGTATTACCATACATACTGTATCGAAGCCAGTGGCTTGAAAGCAGTTATCTGAGTGTATTGTCACTACTGTCTACTTGCCTGCTATGCGAGTAAATACGGCTTTTACCTGTGTCAGATGTACTTCTAATAATAGACAGTGCATCAGTTTGACATTTTACACATTGAATAACTGTCAATTGTATATTTTTATATATTTTGTGAGTGATGGTAGAAAAGCACAGATATCTAGCTGTTTGTGTAGTCTGCTGAAATAATGTTTATAGGACATTGTCATCCTATATATCTGGGATGTATTGCACTAAATTTTATTAGGTTATTGAGTCACATGTATGATCTACTACATTTGAAACAAGAGTCCTTAACCATTTCAACACCAAAGGCCTGTATGGTATTGGCAAACAGGATCTACACATATTTTTTTAAAACAAAAACACCCCATTTTCAGACTACCGGTAATCTGAAAAACATTTTGTGATGATTGGATTGGTCGGAAAATTAACATATCACAGTCCATTTCAGTTACTTAGAGGTGAAAAGGTTACAATGTTCCATGGCAGAGCCCCAGGATAGGTAACAGATGTTTCACGAATTGAAAGTGGCAAGTATTTGTATTACAAACAGAAAGAAAGCAAATACTGTCCAAAGTGGTGTAAAAGATATGTTCAAATAATAAACGTTTCAGTTTCACAAAGGACTATACTGCTTAAATATAAGCTATACCGATTGAAAAAAAGTTGTTAATCACCACATACCGATCCAATTGGAAATGGTCTAGAAACGTATTTCACACATTTACAAACAATAAGTGACCAGCGAAACCAAATTTCGGAGAAATCAGAACATTTTCATCTTTCAAATGTAGCTAGGCACCCGTTGGTTAATAAGTAGAGCAAGTACTGTGGTTCTATGCGGTACGGTAACAGAGAAATGGACCTAAACATGAAAATTTAACATTGTGGGCGCCGACGCCCGCCAACCCACCTGCCTGGTTTTCGCAAATCCAATAGCTGGTATTTCACAGGTGGTTCCCCATTCACCCCAGTCTGTTTGTTTGTTTGTTTATTGGTGTTTTAACAGCCTATCAACAGCTAAGGTCATGTAAGGCCGGGCAAACGGGTTCGATCCCGTTTTAACCTGCTGCATTGGAGGGAAAATCCCAAAATCAGAACGGAATATTTACATGGAGAAAAAACAAGAGGGCCATGATGGCCCTAATTCGCTCACCTGACTCCATGAACACCAGAGGAGAATGTGACATTGAGTTCATGTGTTTTAAAAAAATTGTGCTATTTTTAGATGGCGGTCATCTTGGATTAAGCGATGACTCTCATTTTACCCAAGGATCTTAACTTCCTATGAAGTTTGTCCAGCATCGGCCATGTGGTTCCTGAGAAAAAGACGTTCAAAATCTTGAATAAATGGACCTTTTGGTGGCCATCATGGATGACATAATCATCCGATTCCGACAAATATTGCACCAGAGCAATCGCCTCATCGATACCTTCAATTTGATATATGACATGAGCATATTTGGTCAAAAATAAAATTTGACACCACGGGCCACGCCCATTTTTAACCCCGGGGTCAGCATTTTCACAACTTTGAAAGTGCATTGTAAATCGATCATTCCTACCAAGTTTAGTCGAAATCCGACCTTTTGACATTTCGGCAGCCATCTTGGATGACATAACAATCCGATTTCGACAAAAAATGAACCAGAGTGATCACCTTATTGATACCTTCGATTTGATATATAACATGACCATATTCGGTCAAAAATAAAATTTGACCCCACGGGCCACGCCCATTTTTGACCCCGGGGTCACCATTTTAACAACTTTGAAAGAGCATTGTACATCAGTCATTCCTACCAAGTTTCGTCAAAATCCGGCTAGCGGTTCATGAGAAGAAGATTTTTTAAGAATTTATGCTATTTTTAGACGGCGGCCATCTTGGATTAGCGATGACCTCCATTTTAACAAAACTGAAAAGGCTTCACCCATGGACCATAACTTTTAAGTTTGGCTACCATGGGCCAAGCAGTCCATGTGAAGAAGAATTTTGAAATCTCTAATAAAAGAACGACCTTTTGATCTTTCGGCGGCCATCTTGGATGACATAACCATCCGATTTCGACGAGAAATGCATCAGAGTGATCGCCTCATTGATACCTTCAATTTGGTATATGACATGACCATATTCGGTCAAAAATAAAATTTGACCACAATTTGACCCCATGGGCCACGCCCATTTTTTACCCCGGGGTCACCATTTTAACAACTTTGAAAGAGCATTGTACATCAATCATTCCTACCAAGTTTTGTCGAAATCCGGTTGGCGGTTCTTGAGAAGAAGATTTTTTAAGAATTTGTGCTATTTTTAAACGGCGGCCATCTTAAATTACGTAATGACGTCATTTTAACAATTTTGTAATCCCCCTACCTAAGGACCATGACCATGAAGTTTGGTGACTATAGGCCCAATGGTTACCGTTTGAAAATGTTCACGTCGTCCGACGACGGACGACGGACGACGGACACATTGCGGTAACAATAGCTCACATGAGCTTTGCTCAGGTGAGCTAAAAATAGTCAGCCCTGAAATTAGAATAACCTGACATGGTGCCAGGTCCATACCTCACCAAAGTCACTTGGCCCCTTCCCCTAAAATAAGATTATCAATAATCGCAATACTCGTATAAGGGGTATAACCAGATTCAAAGGTCGCATACAAACTTCCAAAGACGTATATGAGGGCAAAACCAGGTCTCCAGTCGGAATTCCGGTAAGGATGAACCCCGATCCTTGAATTACCCATCGCGTGCTCCCGACCAACCACCCACCACCCCAGTCTGAAACACCATGACAAAAGGGGCTTGTGACCAGCATAACCAAGATCAGCCTGCACAGTCCGATCTGGGTCTACACTGTTTACGATTAAGTTAGGGAACCATTAATGAAATATCAAACATGATGTCAATATCAGGTTGCATGATTCTGCTTGTCAACACTAAATATGGCCTGTCGGTACACAAATGTACCCAGCGGCAGATTGGAGAATCTGTGGCAAAGTTAATTAACCAAAGCGATAAGTATTCACTAGCACATTTATGAAGGTCAAACGGTCAAGGTCATATTAAGGGCAGTGTTGATGTATGCCATTCGTCCACAAGAATGAGGTATTGAAATATTAAAGTAATCCATCAGATATAGAAGTTATGACAGAAATGAGAAACTCCGACAAACTTAATGTGTGAGAAAGTTCAAAGTTGTCAAGGTCAAAATGTCAAGGTCATATTAAGGGTAAATGGATGTGTGGCATTTGTCCACAGGTACACTGTGTTGAAATAGTTAAGTAATCCTTCAAGGGATATAGAAGTTATAACAGAATTTCAAAACTCAGGCAAACTTTTTAATGTGGGAAAAACTTCAAAGCTGTCAAGGTCAAATGGTCATATTAAGAGCAGCATGGATGTGTGGCATTTGTCTACATGTATACTGTGTTGAAATATTTAAGTACTCCTTCAAGGGATATAGAAGTTATAACAGAATTTCAAAACTCCGGCAAACGTTTTAATGTGGGAAAAAGTTCAAAGTTGTCAAGGTCAAAAGGTGGAGGTAATATTATCGGCAGCATGCATGTGTGGCATTTGTCCACAGGTATACTGTGTTGAAATATTTAAGTAATCGTTCAAGGGATATAGAAGTTATAACAGAATTTCGAAACTCTGGCCAACTTCTTAAGCCGGACAGACGGACAGACGGGCGAGCGGGCGAGCGGGCGGGCAGGGCAGTCAGCGGGCGGGCACACGCACGCACAGTCCAAATACTATATGCTCTACCGAGACCGGGGGCATAAAAACTCCCACTCTGAGCTGCTTTTTGACATGGTGGCTGAAACCCTACTTTCTAAGCCAATCGTTTGACAGTATTGTGCGCCACATATTTCACATATTTAACGTTTAATCCCAATAAGTTGTGTATTACCAGATTTAATGATTTAACTGTAATGATTTAAATGGAAAATAAATACTCAGATGGGACATTGCATTGTATACTTGGCTGAACTATAAGTTGTTCACATATTGGATTTTTCAGGAACTAAATGCTGTGGTCGTTAGTGCTCTCTCGCATTTAATTCCTTAACAAGAGTGCCGAAGGTCACAATATACGCCTGTCGAGGCAAGGCTAGTTAACAAGGGGAGATAACTCACTGAATTAATACAGTTCTTTGTCTTGTCGTGATAAACCTGTACATTCTAACCTGCTCGGGCGGTCACCTTTAATCAGCGGTCACCGCCGTTAAGCGGCCACTTCAAATTCCTCCCGCGCATTTTTGCTATATAAAACGCTTTCATTCAACGGTCACTCGTCTAACGCGGCTAGCGGTCATTAATTATCGTCCCAAACTAGTGATCCAATTTCATTAAACGGTCACCTCTAATCTCGATTTCAATGTACCCTGCGGCGGTCGTTACCGAAGCGCGAATTAACAATGATGTCAGCAGTCAATGCAGGTAATTAAAACACCTAACACGTCGCCGCGTATGCGATATTGAGAGGGTGTTTCACAGGTGCAAATTGTGTTGCCCGAATTGTCGGCGCATCCGGGTTCTTCCACCCTTATCCGTCGATTCGTAATTTCTATAGGTTACCGACACAAATGTTGTAAAAAGGAACAGCCCATTGCCAGTTACCAAATTGACAAAACACGATATCGAATAGCTGATATAATTGGTGTGTATTGCCCAGGACCGAGTGTAACCGGCTCAAATATAATTTAAGCAAATGGCCTCATATGTCGAATATCAGCCGAATGTCGCACTTATTGACTGCTTTTGCTGACATCGCCTATGCATTATTTACATACACAATTGGAAATGAATCCAAATTCGACTTGACCAATACCCGACAAAAAAAAAGAAAAAAAAAGAAATCGCACAACTTATCCCACACCATTTCCGATTATACCACATTATGCCCTATTATCTAGTACAATAAATTGTCTACAATATGAATCTTGCAGATCAACAGTTGCAGTAGGCTGTAAAATAACAACAAAAACGTGTTTTTATTTGTTGACAGATTTTTTATTTCATTAAATGATATAATCCACACATTACATGTTCAGGTTCAATTTTGAAAATATTAAATAAATATAAAGATACACATTTATATTGCATTAAAACATACATATTTAATCAATATGGTACTCTAAATTAATCATTAATATTATTAATTACATTTGTATTATCAAGTCAACATACATGTCTATGTTATCTTTATCTTCATTTCAATTTTCAAAATTTACCTGAAATGTACCTGAAAACACAACCCTCTATTAAGAGGTCACCTCTGTTAAGCAGCCAGTTTTGTCACTTCCCTTGGGTGGCTGCTTAAGACAGGTTTGACTGTATATTGAATTTTGTCACGATCCGTCAAGTAGAACTTGAGTTATTGCGTGGACAAGGATACAGTCAGAAAATTAAAAACAGCCGCCTACGGGAGATACATGTAAGTTATCGGAAATATTTCACAAGAGCTCCGCGGAGCAAGATGTCCCGCCTGGCGCAGTTTGATAGTACATAAGGAGCTTGTAAATAACCTTGAGGTTAGTGAGCACCAAGGGCTTTCTGTAGAATGATGTGAGATGTTGTTATTCATCAGTCAATGTGAATCCCCGCACCCCCCCTCCGGGGGAGGGGCGGGGCTTTACCGCGGCATACACCGGGGCTTTTACCTTTCATGATGCCCCGCAGTGCGGGGACTTTACCGGGGCTTTTACAAATGGGCCGGGACACACCCCGGGGGCTTTACCGGGGTTTTAACCGGGCTTTACCTGGGCATACCCCGGGGCTTAACATTTCATGATGCCCCGCAGTGCGGGGCTTTTACCGGGGCTTTCACAGCAGCGAAAATATAAGCCCCGCTATTCCCCCGGAGGGGGGGTGCGGGGACTTACATTGACTGATGCATTACAGATACACCTATGAAATATTGAAGCATTCCAATGAGGGAAAGAGAAGTTACAATGAAGTGTAAAGTTTTCGAAACAAAAACATTTTCTGAGTCCTTGACCTTGGGGTTGGTGAGGCACCATACGCTTTTTTGTAGAATGATGCAGGATGGTGTTACAAATGCACCTATGAAATATTAAATCATTCCATCAATGGAAGTTATTGCAGATTAACCCCAATGTTAATTTTTGTGATGGACAGACAGACAGACGGACAAACAGACAACTTTTGCATCCTTATATCCCCTTTTCGCTACTCGAGGGGATAATAAACTGAAACCAAAGCACTTATTTCCAACAAACACAGCTAAACACAAACAAGAACGCCGCCAATGACATGTATCTCCTGGCACCGATGCTAAATTTCTATACTAGACATTTTTGAAGTCTGTGACTTTTACCTTGGGGTTACCGGACACCATGAACTTCTCTGCAGATGATACGGAATGTTCTTACAAATGCATGTATGAAATATTAAAACATTCCATCAAGGGAAACAGAAGTTACAATAAATTAACCCAAGCATTAAGTTTTCTAAGCCCGTGACCTTGACCTTGTGGTTAGTGGGCACCATGGGCTTTCTGTAGAATCATGCCGGATGTTGCTATAGCTTACACCTAAGAAGTATTAAAGCATTCCATCAAGGGTAACAGAAGTTAATAAATTAAACCGAGCATTAAGTTTTCCGAATCTGGAATTTTATAAGCCCGTGACCTTGACCTTTGGGGTTAGCGGGCACCATGGGCTTTCTGTAGAATGATGTGGGATGTTGTTTCAAATACATGTATGGAATATTAAAGCATTCCATTGAGGGAAAGAGAAGTTACAACAAATTAACCTGAGCATTAAGTTTTAGAAACACAGCCAAATGCAAAAACATAACGTTGAATGCATGTGAAAAGTAGGTCAATGAACCATGAAAACTAGGCCAAGGTCACATGGGCTCCCTCTGTATGAGATGGTTACACCACAGCGTTGATGGTATACCTAGTATGGAGGTCGTAGGACTTATAGTTTTTGACCTTTCGACCTTTCGGCGGCCATCTTGGATGACATAACCATCCGATTTCCACAAAAAATGCACCAGAGTGATCGCCTTGTTGATACCTTCGATTTGATATATGATATGACCATATTCAGTCAAAAATAAAATTTGACCCCAATTTGACCCCACGGGCCACGCCCATTTTTGACCCTGGGGTCACCATTTTAACAACTTTGAAAGAGCATTGTACATTGATCATTCCTACCAAGTTTTGTCGAAATCCGGTTAGCGGTTCTTGAGAAGAAGATTTTTGAAGAATTTGTGCTATTTTTAGACGGCGGCCATTTTGGATTACGTAATGACGTCATTTTAACAATTTTGTAATCCCCCTACCTAAGGACCATGACCATGAAGTTTGGTGACAATAGGCCCAATGGTTAACAAGGAGAAGACGTTTGAAAATGTTCACGGACGACGACGACGACGGACGACGACGGACACATTGCGGTAACAATAGCTCACATGAGCTTCGCTCAGGTGAGCTAAAAATCAAATATGTGAACAATAACGTATACATACGTACCTTGTGCCAGTTGGTCTGTATTCCCATCGCCACCAGCATAAAGTCATAGCTCAACTGCAATGAGAAACATAAAGAAGAAATGAGCGACTACAGTGAAACCATAGGCGCTTTGTGGTATGGACGACAAAACGCTCTTTACATATTACCAATTTTTTTTACTCTGATATTAAATATCTAGAATGTAGGACACTCACTGTCTTTTTGACCAACGGAAGTGGTACTAGTATACCTTGGACCCGGCTCGCTAATTCAGTAATTGTAACGTGCGAAAAGTACAAGTACTGAATTGGTAATTAATCAACTTTCGTTGGTTGAAAAGATGGCGAATAACCAACCTTGTAGATATATAATATGGGAGTAAAATTGGGTATGATTTAAAGAGGCATCTGTCGTTCATACCACAAAGTGCCTGTGAGTGAAACAACAGACTGTGAACAGCAAGCATGGGTTCCCAGGGGGTTCGGTGTAGGAGGATGGAGGTTTCGCTACCTTGCACTTTCGCGATTGGAGGTTTTGCGACTATATAGGTAGATTTTCGCTACCGTGATGGAATTAGGACTGCTCTATAACTGAGTCACAAGCATAAGCCTACATTCTTGGGACCCAGGTTACAAATAACACTGTAATTCAATCGTAATGTGTTAGACGATCAGAAATTTGAATATCAACAGATGCCATAATCCCCATTTCTCCAGTTGCACAGATCCAAGAAATAATTATTTGATCATGTATATATGGTGTTTCAGAGCCACATGCCATCTCGTACATGAAAACATGTATACTCAGCAACACTAGAAATGTCCCACTTTTTGAACCGATATATCTCTGGATATGTTTATGTTACACATGTACATGCGAGACACTGGTCATTTTGTGAATACACCTGTGTTAAGTTTCCACCAAACATACTCATGTTCAGGTAGATTTCGTTCAAACGTATACTCACTGACGAAAGTTGTAGAGGAGATGGGGAATCCTTTTACTGATAGTAGCAATGGTCTACTGGTACTAGACACCGGAGATAATATGGATTCAGGAGTAATATCTTCTGTGCGCCATATTGAGTAACTTGGCCAGCAGCAATATGAGGCATATTTACATGATCGCCAAACAACCTCTATTGCCGACCCTATCCAGAGAAACAATCTCGCCCTCTTCAGTCGATCTCCAGTCCGTGAGAAATCAAAGTCACAGTTGCAGCTCTGAAGAATGACTCTTTACTTCTTCAGATTGTATATAACTTCTCAAACAAGAGGAGATCTTGACAATTTTTTTAGTATGAACACCATCCATATCCTCCATCCTTTTCACACATTGGCAGCATAAAAACGGGTACTAAATTTGACCTCGTAGGCTGCCTCGAAGATATGCTCCAGATACCAGAGAATGCTCCAATGCCCACGACTGATGATGTCATCATTGATGGTGCTGCCATAGTCATCATGCTTCGGCCTCGCACTACCATGACATTTAATGACTATGTAACGGATGTGTTTCTACCGTACATCAGTTCACAATGCAGCATGCAAGTTGGCTGGATGTAGCTTTTGATGAGTATAACCGAAATAGAAGGCAAGTACATGAAGTACAGAGGTGTATGTAGACGTGTAGCACCATCAAATACAGTTCCATAAACTGGCAACTGGTTTCTTCGGATTGATGTAAACAAGATGGAACTATTTGCCTATCTGGCAATAATTCTAGCATCACGTGAAACTGACAAACAAGTCATTATAACACATACCATACAGATGTATTGTGCACACAGGCAAGATATATGTCGGCTCTTGTACCCTGTACCCATGAGGAAGCTGATACCCGTATCTTGCTTCATGTGGAAGATGCCGCGAAATAATGATATACACGAATATCGATACGCACTGTTGACACGGATCTTCTCGTTGTGGCAGTAACATCAGCCCAGTGTCTTGATATTGAGTTGTGGGTATCATTTGGAACAGGCAAACATTTCCGGCTCTTGTCCGAACATGGCAAGGGAATTGGGCCCAGGTTGGTGTGTTGCTTTACCAATGTTTCACTCATTTACGGGATGCGACACAGTGTCATGTTTTGGCGGTATGGGTACTCGGACTGCATGGGACACCTGTGAGGCATATTATGAAGTAACACCAGCTTTTCGTGCTTTGGTATCTGCACCAGAGTCCATAGAAGATTGAATTCAACCAATCAAACGTTTTGTAGTTTTGTTGTATGACCGGACAAGCGGACTTTATAGTGTAAATGAGGCGCAAAAGCAGCTCTTTACTCAAAACACTTGATAATATCCCACCTACAAAGGCAGTGCTTAAGGTACAGCTGTAAATGGGATACAGGGGACAGTGCAAATGTAATAAGGCAGCACTTCCATGTGCCGCTCTGTGTCAGTGTGGTGGTGAATGCAAACGCCGTTAAATACACGCAACATAAGTCATTTTTAGTTTCCATATTTCATATCAGAGACGCAGTGTCTTTAACAGTAAGTTAAAATGTGAACAGTCACATACAAGTATGTTCCATAGCTTATTAATCACTATTCATGTACCAGGTCATTTTATAGTAAATCTGTAACTGATGGCATATTGTGTCGACGGATTATATAATAGCATGCATGAATCTCATATATGTATACCTGTAAGGGATGTTTCATGTCAGTCATCAGTACATACCCATCAGTTTAGCCTTATGAAACACAGAACGATATGACGAATGCAAAAGCACATGTAATTTAGGGTGGGTGGGGAAATGTTACCTGTTTCCTTAATACAATAGTAAAGACATGAATCACTGCTATGTTTTGTTTGTATTCGTCATTCCAAATACCATCTACAATTAATGTGGCTTGCCGTAAGTGGTATATCACTATCAGATAGATCACAAATAAAAAAAACTTTGAAAATATCATATTTTTGTGCTATTGTGGCGGCCATTTTTAAAATTGCCGCCATTTTCAAATATGTAAATGATATTTATGGGATTGATATTCAAATCTATGAAAGTACATACGTCACGAGATGAAAAAAGAATGATAGTATTACTATTTCAATGAAATTATGCCAGTTACCCATATCCCCATACTATTGTTGGTGGCCATTTTGGAAAATGGCTGCCATTATTGTCACGTCACAAATCTGAGATGTCCATATAGCTAACAAGAGCTGTAGGAGAACAGCATAGCTCGACTACGAGGGTTGTCAATGTACACATAGCTTGACAAAGAAGGTGGCTGCGGCCTGCATAAAAACCTTAACCAAGGTTGACTAAAAACATTAACCAAGGGAAACTAGAAATGTGGCCTGTCGGCACATGAATACCCCCACTGGCAGCCAAAGAAAACGAGGCATTTTTTATTATAAGCCATTTAGCCGAGCGTTAAGGTTTCAAACGCATCAAGTCTGTGACCTTGACCCTGGGCATAGTGTGATAATCCATGCATCGGTGTAGAAGATATAGAGCGGAAGGGAATTTCAATAGGTTTGACCTTTGACCTTCAACTGTGACCTTGGACGTAGGTGCGTGGTTAGCAATTTGATAATCCATGCATCAGTGTAGAAGATATAGAGCGGAAGGGAATTTCAATAGGTTTGACCTTTGACCTTCAACTGTGACCTTGACCTTGGACGTAGGTGCGTGGTTATTGATCGCGACACACCTTCTCATCATGAGAAACATTTTATAAACTTATTATCGTCTGTCATTTATAGGCGATCCATTTTATTCTCAAGATATCAATATTGACTAGGAAATTGTGTTCTCTTTACTGCAGTTTTCCGCAATGGCATCACGCGGACCTGTAATCTAGAGACCAAGACAAACATTTTGGTATATAATAACACTTGTGCCTATTTACCGTCCACCCACCTGTCAGCTAGCTCTTGATACTTGCAGTACTAAAAGTACATGTACTTACTGTCTGTTCCACGGCCGACACACTTTTGGCCATTAAACACATTAAAACATAAAAATATTTAATAATGTAAGTACTTTTTCATCAATAACAAAAATGTCACCCTCCACAAAAAAAATTATTTTATGAAATTCAGTCAAATATTGATTTCAATGTGAAAAAATAATTTTCCTATGGGAATTTAACATGAAAGGCTAAAAATAGATTTTTTTAAAATAATTTTTAAATTTGATGACCGATTTTCAAATCTAACTTCTTTTCTCAGTTACATCATTTCCAAGCTATCTAGATAGGTTTTGGGTCAATTTCAATTTGTTTTTTTGACTCCTCCTGCATGTCCTCCATCTCCTTTTGCCCCCATGTTAAATTCCCATTAAAAAATCATTTTTTCGCAATAAACTCAATATTTATGGAATTTTATCAAATAATAAATTTCGGGGAGGGTGTCTTTTTTGTTATTGATGAAAAAGTATTTATATTTCATTTTTTTTTTAGATTTGATGTGTTTATTAGCCAAAAGTTTGTTGGCAGAAAAACGTGGAACAGACAGTAGTGTCTGTGATACAGCACTATTTTGTTCACATTGTCTTCCCCACAAAAGTCGTCAAAATCGAGGGTCCCCTAGAACTGAATCGCATTCAGATTAACTCTTTCCGTAAATGACGCCACATCACGCAAGTTCTGCTGTATCAATGAGTCAAATTGTTAATCAGCAAATTATTAGGCAAAACAAAATGGTACACATTTCATTCTAGATAGATTCATTTATGTAGTGGATATAGTCTGGACAGTGCTCCGGCAGACCGAAAATACCACGAAATACCTGCCTATCTGTGTACATTATTAATATTTTCAAGGGCAATCGATTTTGATGACTTTTTGTTGGGAGGGCAGGGTTACAATACTAGTGCTATATCATATGCACAATGTACTTTTTAACCCAGTAAATGGTACTGTGATGCTTTACTGCTTTAATGATGTATGTTGTGTATGTTCACAAATATTCCACGTGACTTGTTATAGTAAGGTACCAGTTTAGCGCGTTTGAAAAATGTATGTGCTGCTGATCTTACACGTATACCATCCATGTTTTTCTTTTTCTTGTTGCAGACCTCACTTCCAATGATTGAAAACAATGTAGGTCTATACATTTTGTGCTTTGTTGAATGTTACAAATTGAGAGAAATAAATTGACCCTCAGGACCTTACGACTTTAGTAACAAATTGACGCTTGATCACAAGCTCTCATATATGCCACTCCCTGCCTACACGCAGTCTGTGAATAAAAGAAACAAAGATAACTAATTATTGGTATTTATTTATTGATGGCGTTTAACGGCCTGTCAACAGCTAAGATCATTTTAGGCCGGTTTAATGGGGTAGAATCCCATATTTCACCCGATTCCAAAATCAGAACTGAAGAAATTACAGAAACAAAAAAATATATTCACCGCTGAAATTAGAATTACCCGACTTGGTGCCAGGGCCTCACCACACCAGAATCATTTAGCCCCTCTCCATAAAAGTAATAAGATTAATATTAATCCTACTACTTTTATAATTGGTATTACCAGATTCAACTCTCAAGTAACAACAGCCAAAAATTAAATGTACCGGTACTTGAGGGCCAAATCAGTGATACTAGTATTCCAGTAAGGAAGAAACCCATCGTTAAACTCACCCTTCACACACCTTTAGCTAGTGGCCGAGGTATTTGAGTTATGCTCCAGACAAGAAACAAAGATCATAATTCTGCCGAGTATAAATCGCAATCATGCATAAGTCGCACCCCCATTTTCACTCCAAAATCTGGGGGAAAATGTCTATATGGGGCTACAAGACTCAGTAAATTTTCTTTAAAAATTTTCTTTTATAAATACGTCCAGGCGCTGTTTTTTGGTCACTCACAAGTTCTCACAAGCTTCGTACCCTGTACGTTTCGGACCAATACAATTAATCGCCAAGTTGTTGTTTTTGTTATTTAATAATAATTCCCCGCGCTGTTTTTTATTTATTTTTCGTACCCTGGAAGTTTCGGACCAATTCATGTAATCAAGTAATACAAACAATATGGCAATAATTGTAATGGTTTTCTATCATAAATAATTGGATAGCCCTGAAAAGGGCTGTTTGTAGTCCTGAAAAGGACTGTTTGTAGTCCTGAAAAGGACTGTTTGCAATCAGTCTAGAAATTCCTGTCCACGATATCAGATGCGTCAAATCCCTCAAAGTCACTATCCTCGCTGTCTGTTGTATCGTCTTCGTCTGTTGGCTGCTGTGGAACGTAGTCTTCCCATAAAATATCGTCCTCTGTCCCGTCCATCTTGTTGCTGATGCAACATTTCTTAAACGACTTCACAATTATTACGGGGTCCATCTTCTCAATGTCAACACCTAATCAGAATATGACTCAATTATCATGACAGGTTCACACTAAGAAAACAAATCTGACCACTTCACACAGAAATGGCTTGTGCCGAAAATTTAGTAATTGACGTTTGACACGACAGAGATTAAAGATGCCAATTAGGTAGTTCTCAGTTTCTCACCTTTCAAAATAACTGGCAAACACCGCAAATTACACATTACACCCTTCTTGTCTATAATCGAAGCCCACTGTACATATTGTAGACACAGATCAGCTTGTAAATCAATGTGCATTCCCAATAATAAATGTATAGACCATTAACTCGGAAATTCTGTCAATTACGTTTCCCGATACAGGGTCGTAACAAATATGGGGAGAACTGGTTATGGTACGAACATGCATGCCATTTTCAAACTAGAAATGTGGCCTGTCGGCACACGAATGCCCACGCTGGCAGCCAAAGAAAACAAGGCATATTTGAATGTGGATTTGTCACAGGGTGGCAGAGGACCATTGGAGCAATGCGTGTGTGAAATGTGCAGCAGATCCGAACAAGGAAACAGAATTTATAAGGCATTTACCCGAGCGTTAAGGTTTCGAACGCACCAAGTCTGTAACCTTGACCCTGGGCTTAGCGGGGGCGGGACGAATGTGGATTTGTGACAAGGTGGCAGAGGACCATTGGAGCAATGCGTGTGTGAAATGTGAAGCAGATCCGAGCAAGGAAACAGAAATTATAAGGCATTTACCCAGCGTTAAGGTTTCGAACGCACCAAGTCTGTGACCTTGACCCTGGACTTAGCGGGGGCGGCACGAATGTGGATTTGTCACAGGGTGGCAGAGGCCCATTGGAGCAATGTGTGTGTGAAATGTGAAGCAGATCCGAGCAAGGAAACAGAAATTATAAGTCATTTACCCGAGCGTTAAGGTTACGTACGTACGTACGGACGCCGGTAACACTATATGCCCCCCTCACCATTCGGTGGCGGGGGCATAAATAGGCTAAATCAGCAAATTTGGTATACTGGATCTGATCTTGGTATACACTGTTCGCCTTCGGTATAGAAAATGTGTACCGAATGTGACACAGGGCCGGAATGAGTCAGGCGCGAGTAAGGCGCGAACTGTTTAGAATACGAATGCATTTTTCCAATACCGGATGTTACCCCAAAGACAAACAACAACAACAACAAATATAGGAACGCATTTTTTTTTTTTTTTTTTTTGGTCGTTTATGTCGATGTTTCAGGGTGGAAAAAAATGCTCATATATCTATCTATATGTATGTATAAGACGCAGGGGCTTTCTGGGATACAAATCTGAGTAAAAAAAATGTGACTTATACTCGGCAGAATACGGTATAGCAGAATGGAAAATGTGACGGACAGACAGTGGGTGGACAGATGGACAGACAGAAGACTTTTGCATCCCTACAGGGATCCTCCAGATTATCGGACAAAAATGGCTGTTTTGTTGCGATATTTTTCTTAAAATAGCAGCTACGGGCATAAAATTTTCACAGAACAATCGTCGGTTCTGGCTTTCTCAACGCATGGAAACTATTTAGCAAACTGTGCCATCTTTCTCACTTAAAATTGGGTCAGATCATCAGTCGTAACATTGCCCCAAAATTAACATCGACAATCAATTATCCGGACAAATGTATAACCGTCTTATAACATAATTTTATCGCCTGAAAACCAGTATAAACAGCATTGTGTTGTTTTGCAGAAAACACAATCACCATTCGCTTCTTGGAAAACATCGTATTTATAGAATGTATTGTATTTATAGAACAACTCTGCAATGACGTAATGGGCGCACTCGATTGAGCTCTTCATAATTTGGTGGAAATTCCGCGGTAATGATCGTTTCGTACACTGGTGTTTTCGCACCTGTCGATTTTATCCACGAATGAATATGGGTGTGAAATGGTGTGTAATGGCTTGGGTCCGAAATGGCTTGGGGCGATTTGGTCTTGAAACAATTATTATTTGTCTTTGAATAAGTAGCTCTTCGTTCTTTTTCTATCATGATATATTTTCGCATTCCTTCCTATCTGCTCTGTATTGTACATTGTGTATTAAACAGTCTGAAAATGATACTGGAGGAATGCATCGTATCGTCTGCATACTTCACACAACAGAGTATTGAAACACTCTATAGGGGGCCTCAAATTATGCGCATGCGCAGTGACAGATACAAGCCCCCGCGCGACGTTTGACTTTGTAAACAACTTGTGGACATAGTGGGGGAATGTTTTCGGCAAATTTTACTAAAATGTTTACCTTGGCGATATATTATTCACACTGGCATGGAAACAGCAAGCACCTGAGTGACTTAGATGTGTCCGTTGCAAAATCGGATCAAATGAATGCGTTTAATTAACAGCTATTTTGATTTGTCCGATAAATTGATTGTCCGGATAATTGGTAGGACCCCTGTATATCCCAAATTAAATTTGTTTCAAAATAAGTAGGAACACCTCTTGTATACTGGTGATGGTAAACTGGCCTTTCTTCACATGGGGCCTTTATTCACATGCTTGTGCAAGAAAAACATGGCAACTCAATCAGCAGTAGAGAAGATATGTGAATTTAAAGATTCACTAGATATGATAATTGGCACTATTTTCCCCATCATTATTAGGCATATTGTGCTGCTTTTACTCCTTTAGACTTTATGTTAGTAATAAACAGGAAACTAGACGCAAATTCCTTGTTTACAATTTACTTCAGCTCTATCCACAGAAGCAGAAGCAAATTACCAGCTATACAGGCAGTATCATTGTAGTTTCAGCTGAATCCGATTTACATACATATATTGTTAGGAAATATTCATCAAGAAATTGCATGTCGGTGTGCAGATGCGCAAAGTGAATTGTTAGTAACGGTATGCCCCCTATGTGATAGCAAGAGGGCATATTGCATTGCTCTTAAGGTTCCGTATGTCCGTCTGTGTACATTTACGACGTAAAGTTTGCAAGAGTTTCTCCAACATTAAATATCTTCAATATTATGCAATGGATTGCTTCAATACTTGGACACTTGAATCACCTGAACATTTCTCACTCACTCTCGCCTCTATTAACACGACCTTCACCTTTGTCACCTTCAACATGTTGCTGAAACACTTTGTTGCGTCAAAAAGTTTCTCCAACATGTAATATCTTCAATATTACGCAAAGGATTGCTTCGATACTTGGACACTTGAATCACCTGAACATTTTTCACACATTCGCGCCACCATTAACATGACCTTGACCTTTGTCACCTTGGAAATGTCGCTGAAATCAGAATTTTTCAATGTAAAATTAGTTTCTGTGAGTACTTACCTGTTATATGTTGCTATATAGCTTCTATTGGGGCTACCCATTCCAAATACAATTTATTGACCTGCACCTAGCCCGCACTTACACCTGTACCATCCCATATCGACCGCGCATGCACGCACGGGAGACTTCCTCTTTGCGATAGAACAAATCTCTCACCTTGCGGGGTGGGAGGCGGGTGTTAAATACATATAACAGGCAAGTACTCACAGAAACTAATTTTACATTGAAAAATTCTGATTTCTGTATCATACTTCCCTGTTATATGTTGCTAGAATTTGTCTCCAAGGCGGGAGGAAGGTAAGGTGATACAGAAACCAGAAAAATAAATTAATTCGCTCTGTGAATACTTAACATAGGATCAATAAATTGACTCACCAAACAACTTGTAGACTAGACCCGGGCACCGTCTGAGCAGCACACTATTCCTGCTCCCAGAAGATAACTGAGCCGCCAGCTAAGTCTTCTGGTCTGCTTGAGTACTGTCCCCAGTCGCAATTTCACACGCACTGAATGTGACTAACTCATATCATGTTAGCGTCATGTCATACACACTGTTGTGCCTCACATCTAAGACTCACAGCATCTACACTGACCCTTGGCCATGTCCACAAGTCTCTTAAAGTTCTAACCCACATTACTCACAAATAGTAATGCTAACATAAAATACACTATGCATATTGACAACCACATACTATCAATAATTACAAAACATGGCATTCATGACCCTGGATGAACGATTCTGTGTTTTCGAGTGTCATGATACCTAGTACCGTTAGCACCCCGGAGCACAGGGAACTCACCGTTACCCTCTCCGGACCTCACAATCATTGGTAACACCAAACAACTGCACACATTATAGTAAAATATGTATCCAGACTGGCATAACCAGTCATGTGTAATCAAGAAAACAATCTACAAAAACTTTCCAGGCACAAAACTTGAACCAGCTGATAACTAGAACGTTTTGTACTGCCAATGTGAATATACCAACAATTTGTTATCCTGGACTAGATCCACTGGCCCAGAATAACAACAGGCTAAAAAATTGAGCCTTTTACACATGCTTGGCACCCGTGACATCCCTGCTAGCCGCGACTAGGGGATCCAATGTGTAAATATCTGCGCTCTGCACCGTCAGTGTACGTATGTAAAACTGATAAAAGTGGAATGAGACTTCCCGTATGCCGCTTCCATTATCTTATCCCCAGGATCACTCCATAGAGGAACTCCGAGGAGGTAAATACTGCTCCGACCTCATGGGCATCGATTATAACCTTATGAGCCCTTAACCGAATTGGATCGATATGCTCTGCGTGTTGCGAGAGATATACATCTGTAAACTGACGATTTGGATAGAAACTGATTACCCACGCATGGAATAAAATCCAGTGCCTACCTCTCATTGGTTAGTCATTGAGATGTAGTGCCTAATTCACCACGCTCTGGCCTTGCACAAAACAAGTCCGTGCCTTATGGAACTAAGCCTTGGATACTCCCATCTCTGAGCCTCCTTTTCCAAGGCCGAATACTCTAGGAGCAAAGTTTATGTAAGCATAACCTAATACTTGAAGCCCCTAATGTGCCAGAAAAGTACTGGCTTTAAGAAATTCAACCTAGTTTTGGGGTCAAACCCTGTGCCAAATCAATTCCTCTAATAGAGCTCCTACAGTGTGGGTCTGAGGCAGTCTAGGCCTACCCTTGAAAGCAGTAACCTAGTCTGCTTCACACAGAGACTTAGCCCTCTGCACCTGCGCAGGTTAAACAGGACCACTATCCTGAGACAGATACTGGTATACCGAAGCTACTGCCTCCGGATAAGAAGGGGCACTGTTCTCCACTAGCTGCCGAGACCAGTCCTGAGTCCTCTATCACTAGATGACTCCCAGTGTGCATCCTGTCTTCCCCACCTGATGCCTTCAGAGGATTTTAACATTCACCCGTACCGGTGAAGTGCCCTTTTCCTCTGACAAGCCTGGTGCATTTTGTCTTATGAAATTCACCATCATCTAGCCGAATGTCTTAACCGATTGCGCCACGAAGCCCACATTATCATCTGATCGTGACCTTTATCTATGTGCCAGGGCATAGCGTGTTTTCCGTCTCGGTTAAATTTGGTAGGTTCGTGCTGGGCGAGAGATAAACTCATATTCTGGATCAGTGCGAATGAATTTTAATCTATTGACATTGTTGTTGTTTTAAAACCGGATTTTTAACCGGTAAGCATGTGCTTTTACCAAGTTAAAATACGACAATTGTACATTATAGAATACGTAAAGTATATAATGTCACAGATAACCGACTCGATTTGGACATGCCTGGGATCACGAACGGTCGGTTATGTGTAACTGGGACCCGAGCCTTAGCAAGGAACCCAGCCTCGCAACCATAGTAACGGAATCATTATCCAAGCCAGATTCTGGTCGCCCATGTACAGGCCGCGTAATTCCCGCCGCCTTTTCGCCAAAGCGAAAACGAGGAGTAACCCATTCTTGACTGATCAATCAAGAGGGAAGCTGTCCCATGGGCTCATACTGATCTTTCGTTAAATCCTATCTAACCACTGTTAGATTCCCTTAGGTTAACTATTCTAGCTACTGGTCTTTCTCTAGTGAAGAATGAAATCAGTGCCTATAACTGGGGTCTGAACCTATGATACATATCGGCACTGAAGTGAACTTGAAACAGTTGGCCAATGCCTACATGTATCCCGTCCTAATCGACGCTGACGATTTCGTTTCATCGAACAATTACTTAAGGAAATCGTCCATTTCGCCTACAGCTGGACTGACTGGATTAATTTGTCTTACTTACAGCAATTAACACAGACCTCCCATTCGCGTCTTTGCCTGTGCAATGATTGCTGTAGCTAGCCGCGAAAATTTGTCCTTTCTGATTCCCTTCCTGATAGCCTCCAGACGTGAAGAATCAGAATGAGCGTATTTGCATGAAGTGTTCCCCCTGCATGCTGTGACAGAGGCTTGGGAAACACTGGAATGCCCACCGGATGGTACACTAGACGTTCCAGTATGCTGGAGAACCAACTTGTCATTGGCCAGCATGGTGCCACTAGTGTGACCCGAATTTACTGATTGTGGAAATGCTTACACGTATACTCATTTCCATGAGACGGACATGCGCCCACCGCCTATGCCCACGAGTCCAGAACTGGAGACACATACATTGGGCTCTGATTGTCCATCATGGTTGCAAACAGACCCAACCAGGGGTGGCTCTACCTGTTGATAACCGCGTTGGTCACTGTCCTTAACAGTGACCCCTCGGTACGGACTTTCGAGCCCCCCTCGACAGGTAGTCCACAGTACATTGGTAGATGACCTACACCGCATATCTGCCTCTGAATTCAATACCCTAGCAGCTAAAATAGCCCCCTGGCTGGTAGTTGAAGTGGATACACAGCTTTGAAGATCACTCGCAACATCATGTCTACTCTGTACATATCGGCACTGTCCAAGTGTATCCTGACTATCCCCAGTCTGGTAAGGAAACTCATCCCTACGTATCAGATGTCCTGTTTCGGTACTAGTTCCGACATCTCTATGTTCGGCCTGAGACCCAACCCCGTGATAAGATCCCAGAACACACGCCGCTTGAGTAGCAGTGTGTCTCTGGACTGATCGTGCAGGAGCCAGTCGTCCAAGTATTGAAGTATGCAATAACACACGGCTGGGCTAAAGAGACCACTGATAGTCTCGCTAACTGCCGACTCTGTCTTACTGCAGCGTCAGCAGCAGTCACCTGCGAACATCTGTTTCCAAACAGATTCGTGGCCTGAAGGAATGCTTCCCGAAGGAGGTCCCTTCCCTGTATCGTAAGAATGGACGCCGTCGCTAACGTGGCGTCGCTCCTCAACAGAACCATGTCTGCCGACCTAGTCAGAGACGTAGCCATGATATGCCTGGTCGCTCTGACTGACTACTGAAACAGCGACTCCAATGTTCTGTCTGCTATGCCTATGACGACGTCTATGATCGTACCTAGACCCGACCTAGAACGTCGTTTGTGTTTCATGGATATACAATCCCGCGTCCTGGTAGAAGAGCTACTGGAAGATGACCTATACCTAGCTCTCTTGCTACTAGACCCGTTTCTGTCTGACTTCATCAGACTCACATCAGGACTAATCCAATGTGTCGGTAGGCCAATGTCCTATACCGTTACACTGTTGTATATCCATAACCTTGAACAGATAGTCCGCTGAAAACGGCGTGGTCAAGAGCAGCGTCGCCGTTATCAGTGGCTATATTTGACACTCTGTTGACCGGAGGAATACGCTTGCATTCCACCGAGGCGCGCCCAATTGGATTTGCGTGTACTATACCCACATCGCCTATCCCCTTGAATCTACCTGTCCCATGTCCGGTGATCGTGCTGAGTGGTTAGCTAATAACCCAAAAGCAGAACTAGTGTCCGGCGTTCTTGCTCAGTGGTTAGCGTATAACCCAGAGCAGAACCGGTGTCCGGTGTTCGTGCTCGGCGGTTAGCGTATAAACCAGAGCCGAACTGGTGTCCTGTGTTCTTGCTCAGTGGTTAGCGTATAACCCAGAGCAGAACTGGTGTCCGGTGTCCGGTGTCCGGTGTCCGGTGTCCGGTGTCCGGTGTCCGGTGTCCTTACTCAGTGGGTAGCGGACCACCCAGAGCAGAACTAGCGACGTTGGATGTCTCGGTCATAAGAGATACCCTGCCACTATTCGGACTCCGACTTGGCTAGACTCAGAAACAGTCTTTAGTTTCTGAATCTTGCCGAACATCGACTGGAGTCCGGTGTCCGGTGTCCGTGTCCGGTGTCCGGTGTCCGGTGTCCGGTGTCCTTACTCAGTGGGTAGCGGACCACCCAGAGCAGAACTAGCGACGTTGGATGCCTCAGTCATAAGAGACACCCTGCCACTATTCGGACTCGGACTTGGCTTAGACTCAGAAACAGTCTTTACTTTCTGAATCTTGCCGAACACAGACTGGCGTCCGGTGTCCTTACTCAGTGGGTAGCGGACCACCCAGAGCAGAACTAGCGACGTTGGATGTCTCAGTCATAAGAGACACCCTGCCACTATTCGGACTCGGACTTGGCTCAGACTCAGAAACCACTGTGGTTTCTGAATCTCACTTATTGATACTTACCCTGATACTTACCCAGATAGTACCTAATGGTCAGGCCCCTCCTTAGAGGCCCTCAAGGCCTGAGACAAGCCCGGTTTCTCATTAGAGCAACCGTTATGTCTCTAGCAACAACGGAAACAAATTATCTCATGAGAATCACAAGTTCCCGTTTTGTGACCACCACCAAATTTCCTGACCCGAACTGGGTTTAGGTTTCCCTTAGCCCATTAGTGAACGTGGTACGGAAAACCTATTCAAATATCGAACTAGACCAAGTCGAAAAAAAATTAAAAAAAATAATAATTTCTTTGTCGACAATAGGAACGTCCGACAATAGGAAAATCGCGGAAAATAGGAAGATCGCGCCCTGTGGCCACACTAAGAAAAAAAAATCGAAATACTTTCAAAATGAAATATTTTCGACTAGCAACTTATAGAAATGAATAGCCCCCACTCTATTACAGAAGTAGTATAAAGGGAGTCAAAATGATACCACCTGCGGTGGCATCATTTATAACCCTTTATACTACCCCCACCACCCCCGAAAAATCAAAAATTGGTTAACGAGGAAATTGTCTCCCACCAACCACGAAAAATTGGTCGTCAAAAAAACATAATGTTTTCCCCCCGACAGTAAATTTATGATAAAATAATTATTTCAATGTGCCCACGAGTGATAGTTTATATTCCAACACCCAATTTTCTCCTCCAATATAGCTAATTTATTTTCGCAGATCAGCAACTAATTCTACCAGCTCTAGTCTACCACGTTCACCTGTAGCCACCTGACAGTGTAGTTGCTTATGTCTACAAAGAGTTTGGGCACTAATGAATTTACAAGGGCATCTGGGGCATTGAAATTGCGGGGGGACACAAGGAATTTTTCTACGTCTCGCTAGATGCCTTCGTAGATATTCTTTACGCGTAAACGTCTTACAACAAGTCTCACACTCCATTATATATGTATATGTTTATGTTTATATTCAATTAGAAGTGAAAAAAACATAATGTTTTCAAGACCAATTGAACAGATAAATTTCATAGGTTATACAAAAGTATATTACAGAAAATATGATAACGTCAGAAACTAGAGCAGAAATAGAAAGTTTGAGAAGAGAAGCCGAATCTCTAGGGATTACTTATAGTAAACGGTTGAGAGTTAGGGGGTTGACAAAGCTGATAAATGCCACAAAGAATGAGGCGTTTATGAAGCGGTTTACCCGCGCCCACAAACGAGGAGCCTTTAAAGATATATCCAAAGCGGAGGAAGTAGGTAACAGAATTCAAAAAGAAAGTATTGCGGGGTTAAGGGCTAGTGTAATCAAACCTTCAAGCACAAATAATTTGTCCCAAATTAGACACCAAAATAATAATAAGAAAAAATCTATCGTTAGCGCGATAGTGGAAAAAGGTGAAGAAATATTGGGGGCTCACGATGAAACATTGGAAAAGGTGAAAATGGAAGACGGGTAGTTACATTATCCTTTTCGTAAAAACATTAACATTAACGAGTTCTGAACGCATGTCCGATAAACTCGCTCCGTATCTAACAACCAATTTTTATTTGAGATATTCATATTCTTACAAGCTAGAACATATGGAGGAAATTAAAAATGGAAAACCTAAAACTATAATATTTCACAAAAATCTCGGTGGTAGCGAACCACTATCATCAATGAAAACCGTTAAAAAATGGCTGTCAGATAAGGAGCAAACACGAATAATGTCCGATAAAATAGACAGACCAAATACAAAGTGGAAGTTTGTAAGATGGGTAGAGGTTTTTGTAAAGCTAATACAGGGTAGTAGGGGAATAGATTTGGGACTACAATCCAAAGAAGCAGCAGGAGGAGAACTTCCAGAATGGTTGAGGAATAGAAAAGGTATGTATTCTTTAGATAAGTATAATGACGATCTTTGTCTGTTCAGGTGTCTAGCTATGCACCTTGATAAAAAGATCAGACCTGACAGATGTACAGAAAAGGCGAAAGAACTTAGTAAGCAATATTTCGGTAGTAATGTGGTTTCACCAATTTCTTTTTCAGATCTGAAAAAGGTTGAAGAGTTTTTTAAAATCGGTATAGAAGTATATCAACCCACTGAATGTAATGTATGGTGGTTGAAAAAGGTACCAGCGCACTATAAGGCAATAGGTAATAAACCAATGACAATAGGACTGTTTAATAATCACGCATTTCTGATAAAAAACCTTAAAAACCTATCTAAAATTTACGCCTGCGATAATTGCAAGCAGAAATTCACGAAAGCGAGTAATATGAAGAGACACGGACCAACATGTATGAGAGGTGAGACAAAAGTAATATGTGATAGTAATTATTTAGAGCGCCCGCGTTCGTCGTTCGAGAAAGCGTTTTACCCAAAAGGTTCTAACAGTTATGGGGCGATCGATTGGATGTATTCTGTGGAAAAGCGGGAGGGAATTCACATTCACCACGAACAGTGCGGACACGGAGATAAAAGATGGATTTTAGGAGCTCCGGTAGATGGATACTGTCCAGAAACCAATACCGTATATCAATATCACGGCTGTTACTGGCACGGGTGTGAGATTCATGCAAAGCATAGAAAAGAAGAACGCGCATCCACTATGAGAAGAATAAAGTTATTAGAAAAAGTAAAGAATTCAACCTAGTAGTTATGTGGGAATGCGAATTCCAAAGAACGGGTAAAGATATAAAGATCGGTTGTGACACTACTCTTTATCCATATCAGATAGTATACGATTTTGAGGCGTATCTCCAGCCAGAAGTTGAAACTACCGGTAATATTTAGAGTACAAGCTGAGCACGTTCCGGCAAGCGTTAGTATAGGAGATAATTTCTCAGGAACAGTAACTCATATTTGTGATAAAGATCCCGCGCAAAAACTTATAGAAACATTCGTAGAAGATTTGAAAGTCAGGGGAAAAGCTATAAGAGAAGAAGTGTGGTCAAGATATAGGTTTAATACAGAACATTTACGTAAAAACCAAATCGCCAAGATCGAACAGTGGATAGAGCAAGTACCCGGTTATAGGTTTTAACAGTAGTAAGTACGATATAAACTTAATAAAAAAGAAATACCTAGTAGGCGAACTGGCATCAACAACAAAGAAAGTAATGGTCGGAAAACGTGCAAACGCAACAATATTTCTATTTACTCCAGAGTTTAGATTTCTTGATGTAATACTTTATCTAGGACCCGGTGTAAGTTACGATAGTTGGATAAAAGCCTACGAATGCAAAGGACAGAAATCTTTCTTTCCTTATGAGTGGTTCGATTCTCCAGACAAACTGGATTACCCAGGACTACCGGATATAGAGAATTGGTATTCCAAACTATCTGGGAAAATGTTAATAGATGAAACAGAATTAAGTAAATGTCGTAGAATTTTCGAAGAAAATAATATGAAAACTTTCAGAGATTGGTTGAAATATTATAACGATTTAGATGTAGCACCGTTCCTAGAAGCGGTGGAAAAAATGTGTGAATTTTATAAACACAGAGGTGTGGATATTTTCAAAGATGCGGTAACACTACCTGGAGTAGCTATACAATATTTATTGAGAGGAACCATTAAAGAACAAAAATCTTCAAAGACGATTATACCGGAGGATGCTCTATATGCACCAAAAGAAGAAACATACGAAATGATGAAGGACGCTCTAGTTGGCGGTCCATCAATAGTATTTACACGATATGCAGAAGCTGGTGTTTCAAATATTAGATCTAATTCCTCAAATGAAATTAACAAACCTTGCAAGGCTGTTTTGGGGTACGATGCAAACGCGTTATATTTATCTACGTTAAATAAAGAGATGCCGTGTGGGAGAGAAACTATACACCATATAGATACCCCACATAACCCTAAATTTATTAAAAAGTTTTGTAAAAGAGTTTTATCTGGAGACTGGTTTGAGTTTGCGGAGGTGGATATAGAAGTTCCACACAACTTAAAAGATAAGTTTTCTGAAATGTCCCCAATATTTATAAACAGAGAAGTAGAGGTTGATGAAGTTCCCACACACATGTTAAAATAAAATATTTGGAAGATACTGGAAGAACTAGAGGAAATGGAAGAAAATTGGTGGGATCTATGACCGCCACTAAAGTATTGCTGTACGCGCCACTGTTGAAATGGTATTTAAAACACGGCCTAGAAATAACTGGAGTTCATCGTGTTATAGATTATATTAGTGGAAAACCATTCGAATGGTTCGCAAAAGAAGTTACAGCCGCAAGACGAACAGGCGATGTAGAACCAAATAAGAAACCAGTAGCCGACATAATGAAATTATTAGGAAACTCGTGTTGTGGAAAAATGATAGAGGCAACGGAGAGACATTTAAATACGACATATACACAAAACGAAACCTGTGTTGACAAAGCATTAAGATCTGCATTCTTTGACGATTTGGAAGAGATAGGAGATGCGTACGAAATATCTTCAAGAAAACCCAGGTGTGCGGTAAAGAGACCATTCCATTGTGGAATAGCGGTTTATCAACTAGCTAAATTGAGAATGTTGGAATTTTACTACGAATTTCTAGATAAATACGTAAAAAGAGAAGACTTTGAATTAATACAGATGGATACAGATAGTATGTATATAGGAGTTAGTGGAAAAAACGATAGAGGAATTGATTAGACCTAACTTACTAGACGAGTTTGAAAAAGAAAAAAAGAAATGGTTGGCTTGGGATAAATGGAGCGAAAGAGAGCCCAGACTTTTCAAAATGGAATTTAGCGGGATAGGGCGATAGCGTTATCTAGTAAGTGTTATTTCGTAGAATTATCACTAAAGATAATTTGGAACAATTAAAATTAATAAAAACTCTGCGAAAGGAATGTCCAAGAGAACTAACAATTTAAATTGGGATAGATATAAACGATACTAAGTGAACTACAAGAAGATGGAAAACACATTATAGATGTAGCACAAAATAGAGGATTTAAAATGAAAGACGGCGTTATGAAAACGTACTGTCAACAAAAATTAGGACTCTCGGCATACTACGATATAAAAGACGCGTGTTACCAGACGGAATACATACAGAACATCTCTATGATCCGGGGGTAGCTGGGTGTCAGAAGGCACTATAAGAAGTTCTTCGCGAACAAACCCTCGAGATGGCCCATCATCCAAATAGTAGAGCACGGGCTCATCGGGTTTGGTAATAGATCGATCTAGATGATATACATTGAGAGACCACACTGGATCAGTCGCGCGGCGGCTGCCACCTTCGAGCTCTCCGGTTGATAGAGGTACCGGACGTCAATATCTGATGGAAGTGCAATCGCCGATTGCTGCTTCTCTAAACCAACGGGTCGCCCGCGCGAGACGGCAGATGGCTTGCTCGTACACCCTTTTAAACTTGATAGCATCTACAGGCTTCTTACCTATCAATCTGGTCACCTCTCCGTTCAGTGCGGAGACCACGGCGGGCAGTCTGGCCACCCACTCGGTCGATCGCGAATGAGGGTCTACAAGTTCTTTAGCGTATTGGTGTCCGAACAGTCTCTCAGCTAGGGTTCGATTGAAGCGTTCCACGATCCCCTGGTCCCGGTGGATGTTGACGCGGCCTCGTCTGATAGAAACTTTATGCTTAGACAATAGATGAGAGACCGCGCCCATGAACTCGCGGCCGGGATCGACCTGGAGAAGATTCGGCCATTTGAGAGGACTCCTCTTATATATTAGGGAAAGAGCCTCGGCCACTTCCTTAGACTCTTTAGTGGCCAACGGCTCAGCCCCCTTATAACGACTCGCTACGTCAACGATTGTCAGTGCGTACTTGTACGTCTTGCGACCGACGCGATCGTGAGGTAGAAACAGGAGGTCCGCTTGGTGAACTTGGTTCGGCACCGGCACGTCGAATTTCGGCCGCGGAATATTGTGAGGCGCGGGTAAATAGATCTGCCAGATGGCCTGCTTCTTGAGCCATTCCTTGACAGCGTTTTCTGAAACCTTGGTCGCCGCCGCGAGGTTCTTGATGGCCGTGAGTCCCTTCCAGTAGCCGCGTGGGCTATAGTATGTATTCGACAGCTTGCGCGTTAGTTTGGTATCAAGTTTGCGCGTGTTCATCGTATGGTTGATCAGTCTTTAGCAGAAGCTTGGCGTGCTTAGTTTCGGGAAGCATCTGTCGAACCTCCAGGCGCTCCTCGCGCGTTGGGATAACGTCATTCTCTCGAAGACAGTCATCGAATGAGTCTCGGTCCTTGCAGTGAAAGAGGGCGACCCATTTCGTTTGCTCGCGCAGATCCTTGAGGACGGCGTTGTACTTTTGAGTGGAGATCCATACGCTTTGCCTCGCATGGCGGCCAGAAAATGCGAGCTCGGAGAGCATGTCCTTCTTTTTGGTCATCGCCGCCTTGGCCGAGCAATCGTCAATCACATATAGGGTGGGCTCACCCTGGAATCTTGGTATAAACCACGCAACCAATCGTGAAGCCTATCACCCGGGTCAATAACGTATACCTCAGGGTCGGTCCATATCCACGGGCGCCGCTGATAAGTATCGTTGTGCCGCACAGTGGGACACAGGATCACAATGTGACGAAAGGCATCGCGGTAGGACTCCTCGAGCAAGTCGAGGATGAAAACCGTTTTTCCACATCCTGTCTGCCCACATATTATGGCAGAGTGAGCATCTCCAATCGTGAATTGGTATTGATTGATAGATTTCTTAATTAATTCTTTAGAATTATCAAAATTATGTATTAATAAATCGTTAGATGATTTTTTTATTAAATCAGTAGATCGCTGATACGTATCGACCATCTTCGATGTTGAGTTGTGCGTCTGTAATTATATATAAGTACACGTTCAATGGCCCGGCTCCGTCCGCCTCTTTGGTTATCTGGATCGTCACACCCTCACTAGCGTTCTCAACTTGGCGTCCGCTACCGTGTATTTGGTCATCGTCGCTGGCTCGCATGTTTAGCCATAACGCGTATTGGTATTCAGGAACTCCGCGAGGGAGACGGCCGAGAGATGCAGGTCTTTGGCAACTGCTGCAACCTCCGGAGAGCGCTTAGAGCCGGCAGCAAAAAACTGCTTTCTTACTTCGTCCCACTGCTGGTGCGCGCGAAGACCCGCGCTGTAGAGTTGATTGGGGACTCCCTCGATCGTCACCTCTACCTTCGTGATTTTGGGGTTATAGAATCTGTCGGTTTTTCTAACACGAGCGCTACCCGAGACCTCCTCGAACAACATCTAGTATACCTTTCATCGAGCGCGGGCGGGTACGTTGACGTTAATATTCCACAATGTGTCGCCTTTGTCTTTCGTCATCTTGCGATGGCGAAGAACTCGGTCGTAAAGTATGGCAACGCGCCCGGCGTACTGGGTTCTGATCAATCGCGCGAGTTCGGGCATCGTGACCATGTCGTACTCCAGCGAAACATTATCGATCGTATACGTCGATAACATGTCGCTGGCTATGATAACTCGGCCGTAGTCGTTGAAACGTTAGTTCGTATTCGAGGCGGTCAGCCAAAGCGCTCTGATAGTAGGGCATGTGACTCTCCAGCAACTCAAAGTCGAGCGGATGTAGAAGCGGTTGCCGTAAGCACCGCGACCGCGTTGTCACTAGCGTTGTTATCTACCTTGTTAGCAGCCCCGATTTCTAAGTTTGGTTACGTTCTTATTTTTGTGGTGTCAATACCTTGATAGACAGCGTTTTCGAGCTCGTGTGACGTCTTCCACAGGTCCTGATAGCAATGGTAGACGTCGCTGTCGTCGATCGACATCACCTCATTACCAGAAATCTTTATCATGGTCTTCTTGACGATGGCGCGACCCAGGTTCTGAACGACGGTTCGGTCCGCGTCCGTCGACGTTAGCGAAATAGTGAAAGCGAGGCGAACAGTACCCGGCACAATGACGTCGTTAGCTCCGAGGTTGGGGAAGCGGACTAAGAGCTGCTGGTTCTGGTCGATCGTCGATGGGTTGTTCGTAATAACGACACTCTGTCTCACGCCTTTTGCCCCGAGGGGCTCACGCAGTCTGCGGTATGGATTGAGTTTGCGACCGTATTGACTCGAAGACATAATTAATTTTTTCAAAATTATTGAAACTATTAAACCCGTATGGTTTTGTCTTTAATACATAATTAATTTTAAGAAAATTATAAATATGGCTGATTACGATGTTGAAATGGATGAAATTGGCAGAGACAATTACCTCGATGGTGATGATAATTTCGAGGATTCCCTCGAGACTCCAGTTCCAATCCAATCACAATTGGGTGGCGCTACCACTAGTCAAAGTCAGGAATTACTCGAGGAGCTGTAAACGACTACTACAACAGTTTGACAGCAGAAAAAGGTCTGGTCCCCTCTGTCGGTCGCGACTACTCCAAGTTCAAATTTGATATGAACGGTAGATTGCGACTAAAAGCAGCATCAAATATTCCAATAGTCAACACGAGGACCGGTAAACCCCTAGCACTGGGCACCATTGCCGGAAACCCGGGCGGTGGCCGATTCATAAGGGACGAACTAGGATTCACGGATTGGAAGAGGGGTAAAACAATTATACCGGCCCGCGCTGTAGAGGCCCTACAGTCTACCGACGAAACTATAGCGAAGACGGCCACCGCGATAGAAAAGGTCGAGCTCAGCGAGGTCCCTCAAATAGCCACCGACGTTATTAACACGATGGAGACCACGTTCAGCGTCCAATCGCAATTGGGAAAAATACTCAACGATGACCCACCGTTACCTCTTCGCGAACTCGTGGACTCGATAAGGCTCTACAAACGGTCCGGGGCGAACTGGTCCTTAACCTCTCCAAACTCACGGCGCTGGATGAACATATCGCGCTAGAAGAAAGAAAACTGGAGGAAGCCGGTGACGATAGAGAATCTACCGAGCGATCGCCGAACGACTGCGGTCTTTGCGGGATGAAAGAGAAGCTCGCTTGGAGGCCGCCTCGGCTAACCGTGAGGCTCTCCGCACACAAATAAGTCGGATCCGTGAATCAATCACGAGGGTCCCTGCACGAGGAGTACACACTCGGTGAGCGTCTTCGCACTCTGTTCAGAGAGCAGGGCGTCACGATAGCAAGCATCCTCGTTGCTATCGGCATGACTATATCGACCATAGTTCTAGCTTTCACTGGTGGTGCGGCGCCACCACCCGCTCCAGCACCAGCACCAGCACCCACTCCATCCGGTGGAGCCAAGGAGTGGATAAAAAAACAACTAAAAGCCCTCGCCAGTCTTCTAGCTAAATTAGCTGGAAAGGCGGCTGCCGCACTACCTGGACTGATCGGAAGTATCGTTTCTTACTTGCTATCTATATTATCAAAAACGGCCGGATGGCTAGCCAAAAATACCTGGGCTTTAATCGTGACAATCGCCGGTCTCCTACTATTCTTCGCCAGAGAGTTCCTACAAACCAAATAACCGATGGGTACCCAACCCAATTTAACATGACTTGGTTCGATTTACGAATTACGGATTGGTACTGTATCATCCTTTTTGTGTTTTATGAAATCGGTTCCACTGTTGAACCCGATCATGTTGGGGGTGCGCTTGATGATATCCGTGTCACGTTACCGTTGTGGCCGATTTTTTGATTGGCGGTGGCGATTACGATCTGATTATTGTAACCGTCAACCGGGTCGTCTCGTAGTATCATATTGCTCGGCGCCATATAAAGACCTATTCCAAATACATAGTCTACTGGGGTGCTGGCATTCTGTAAAACGTCTTGATAATTCTGGATCGCCTTCTCCAGGTCCACCCTAGCTGAGATGGCGTCCTCTACAAGTGCCAAGAATTGTTTTTGTGCATCAAACGCCGTTCCCGTGCCCAGTATAGAACTGCGAGTTTGCTTCTGTGCGCCGAGGATGGCCCAGACGTACGTGCGAATGGAGTCGTTGACGCGAGTAACCCCGGCCTGCGTGAACTCTATACCCTTATCTAACATAAATGTCCCCACACGTCCTGAACCTCAGCAGCCTGCTGTATGTAATCGACGTGAGCCCGTTTCGGAGGTAACATTTTACAAGAAAACACGCCACAGTGCCGACCTCCAGACACTTCCGGCCCGAATGTCATAGTCGCGGGGTCAAATTCCCGGCGTTCCGACTGACGATGTGGTCACCGGAGGTGATCGTGTCTAAAATCAGTCTGTGTCCAATTCCCGGACTGGCCGTGAATGAGAACGTCCCCGAGGCCGGTGCTGGTAGGAAATATGCTTTCTGTCTCCAGTCCGCGTCTTTTGAAACGTTAAATTCGTTACACAGTCTTTCAAAGGCCATACGGTCGTATCGCGTTGGAAATGGGATCCCAGGCGTCGTCTTGAGGTAGTGAAATACCTAGTTCTTTGAGAATCCTCCTAATAGTATAATACACGTGAAAGTTGTAGACACTTTGGAGCATGACATTCTTGGATGTCAGATGGTCTTTATATGAAACTCCACACCCGCTGTTGCGCACCATACAGCGAAATTTATTTGGTTCTGCCAAAACTGCATCGTGTTGCTTTCCACCCGTTTTACCACCTCCATCGTAGTAATCTTGGGCAGCCTATATTGTTCAAAGATATTAGGGAAATTGGTGGCAAAGCCGCTGTCCGGTCTAACCGTTACGGTTGGGTGTACAAGGGGGTTAACAACGTCTTTTTGTGTGTATTTACCTCCGACCGCGTACTTTACATTAGAGTTAAAGCTAAATGCTTTGGTATCCATTGAAAGATATTATTATGTTTGCTACTATAACTAATGTTCAAAAAGGGAGTTGTGAACTTCAAAAATTAATAGACAACTGCTGCGAAAACGCCGGGTAGGCCTTAGATCAATCACCTTAACACGGTTGGATGGCAGAAATGTGGGGAAGAGCGAAGGGTTTTACTATGTGAAGGATGGACAACAATTAGGTGTAAAGCTGCCTCACGGACTGTGGGGAATAAGACAGCTCAAAGATTTTGTCAACTCAGAGCTTGACGGTATAATCAACCTCACAGTATCGAAGGCTACCGGGTGGGGCTGCAACAATGACCATCAGCACTGATAATAAGGTAGTGGTCTCCCCGGGGTTGGGTATTCAACTCGGTTTTAGAGAGACATACTCCTCAAACAAAGGAGTGTTTACCCCGGGTGAGTACGTCGGTGATAATCCGGTGGACTTCACCTTCATGAAAACTCTCGGGGTGCACCTTGATCGGGTGAACACATCGTACAACACGGTAGACGGATCCCTCAGCACATTACTGAAAACTGTGCCCGCCAGCGACTGTTTCTATGGCGAGACTGTGACCTTAGACTTCCCACACCCCGAGATGAAAGTTTTGGAATCGGGACACATCCACGAGTTGAAGATTTCTATTCTTGATGATAAAGGGAGAGAGTTGAAGAACGATTACCCGATTTCGGTCGTCCTAGAAATTTCAAATTAATTAATTTTAAGAAAATTATTTAGAATTAAACGCATGTTCGTAATAATATATTATCAACATTATGAGTATATCGGACCCAGGTAGTTCTTCCGATTGGGTGACAAATTCAAATAATTTGGAACCGGCAGAAGGGGGATTCATCCCGACAGAGGGCGACTTTTTAACTACCCAAAAAACAAAGGCCTTGATCAATAGAACTATATCGAGGGCCACGGACGAGATTCACAAAAGTCTACTATCACAACTTAGAGAATATGCCCTGGCTGTGAATACACAAAGTCGTGAAGAAACGCATACGGAACTAAACGAACTAGGTAAAAAAATAACCAAATTTAGAAAAGAGGCCCTGTTGGGGATTGATAAAGTCCGAAAAGACCGCCAGGTTGACATTACGGCGGTTTATGATGCGTTGCGCTTAGAAAACTCTCTCAGCAAAGAAGCTACACTTGCTGAATTAGACGGGAAAATAATCGATTTTCGAAAAGAGGCCACGTCGGGTATTGAGAAAGCCCGAGAAGACCACCAGGCGGACCTTACGAAGGCTTATGAGGTGTTGCGCTCAGAAGACTCTCTCATCAGAGAAGCGGCACTTACTGAACTAGATAAAAAAATAACCAAATTTCGAAAAGAGACCCGGTCGGGTATTGATAAAGTCCGAGAAGACCACCAGTCGAACCTTGAGGAGGCCATTGCGGAGGCTTAAGATGTGTTGCGCTTAGAGAACTCTCATAGTAAAGAAGCGACACTTACCGAACTAGACGTAAAAATAGACCGAATTTCTGAAAGAGACCAGATCGGGGGTTGAGGGGTCCAGAGAAGACCACAAAGAGGCTATTGCGGAGGCTTATGGGGCGTTACGCTCAGAGGACTCTCTCAACAGAGAAGCGGCACTTACTGACATATACGAAAAAATAACCGAATTTAAAAAAGAGACCCGGTTTGATCTTGATGGAGTCCGAACGGGTATTGAGAAAGCCTGAGAAGACCACCAGGCGGATATTACGGAAGCTTATAGGGTGTTACTCTTAGAGGACTCTATCAACAGAGAAGCGACACTTACCGAACTAGATGGAAAAATAACAGAATTTCAAAACAAAAAGAGGCCCGGTCCTCGGGTATTGATAAAGCCTTAGAAGGCCACCAGGCGACCATTACGGAGGCTTATGATGCGTTGCGCTTAGAGGACTCTCTCAGCAGAGAAGCGGCACTTACCGAACTAGATGAAAAAATAACCGAAGTTTCTGATAAACTGAAACATGATCGTATAGCTGCGACCAAAGCTCTTGAGGAGGCCTCTTATGAGATTCGTACTGAGGCATATAACGCAAACAGGGCGCTTGCCGGAATAGTGAAAACAATGAAAACACCAAAACGTGTCATAACAGTTTGGGCTGAGAAGCGGGCCCATTGGTTGTGGGCACTATGAATATTCGTTCGGTGCCAAAGCGAGTAATAAATATGGGGGATACACTATGACAGCTGCAGGTGAAGTTATCCAAATGGCGGTCTGCTCGGTTAATGCTAATGGTAAACCTGTGGGCGCGGTCGCGATAAATATTGTAGTAGATGGGGAAGAACGGGGGGTTGGAGTCACTAAAATCTCTGGAGATAGTTCGACGATTGTTTCGTTCGCCGGTAATGATCGAATTAGACTTTCCAAAGGTAGTGTTATTAACTTTGTTACGAAAATCGGTGACTCAGAGAGTTCTTCACTATTGTCTCATTGTTAATTGAACTTATTGTGTAAATACTAATATATTGAAATAAATTTAACTATGAACGAATCACCATATCCAACTCTCAATACCACTCCACCAACACTGTATCCAACTCTCAATACCACTCCACCAACACTATATCCAATTAACGAAAGAAGTTCAGATTTTAGGTTGAATAATATCGTCGCTATGCAGGATATTTTAGTTAGAGAATGTGCAAATAGAAAAAGACACGCTAACAAATATAAGCGCGCGGCAAACATAGCTGAAGCATCTAGTACGGTTCTGGCAAGTGTTTCTGTGTTGTGTGGGGCGGGGACTGCTGCAACGCTATCTACAATTGTAATGGTTCCACTTGCAGGGGTTTTGAGTGGAATTACCGTTTTATATCTGGAACACTTTGTATGGTAATTAGGGCGGTGGGTGGAAAACTCGAGAAAAAAAGTAGAAAAACATGATAGAATATCCGTTCTCGCTAGGTCTAAGAAAAATAGCATCGACGTTATGGTGTCCAAAGCGTTGGCCGATAAGAAAATATCAAATTTAGAGTTTGAATCCGTGGTGGAAGAAATGGGGAGATATGAAGAATTAAAAAATGATATAAGGATCAAGGCGCGTGCCACCATGCCCAAAATTGAGTGTACTGATTGGGATAAATTTAGGGTAAAACTTGGAAATAAAGTCGGAGGAAATGTTACAGCACCATTATAAAATAATTTAAAAAAATCTTAATTTTATAATTTTCCTAATTTTTTCAAAATTATATTGGTGCAGTAAACAAATTTACATACCTATACAACATGTGTTTTTCACTGAGAATTCCAAATTCAGTCGAGGATTACACTGTACACACCGTCTGTGTAATTGATACACTCGGCTCTGTTTACCTTGGTTATCAATTTACGTATGGGCCATAACCCGTGTAATTTATACACTCGGCTCTGTTTACCTCGGCTATCAATTTACGCATGGGCCATAACCCGTGTAATTGAAACATTGTCGTTACAACACAAATTAATTACTATGTAATAATAGGGGGTGTTCAGCTTTTAAATTATTATATAAAATTAATTATAAAATTAACAAAATAACGAACCAACCCATGTTTTCTTTCGCCAATAGGTATTAATAAATAATTATAATTTGCACACCATTTGTATGTTGTATAGGAAACTGATGAGTATATATGTTTGTTGACCTTACAACAATTGGTCTCATCATCGTGCATGCCATGTTGTTGATCCGGTATGACGTCCGTCTCGTCTGTTTAATGTAGCAGTCTATGCATATGTGTGTATTTTGGCGATGTAATTGTGTAGCTCAAAGGTGCCGCCTAAAAGATTTCTGGCCTAAGAGCTTTGCAATTTCGGAAACCAAATTCACACATAGGCTCGCCTTACTTCGCTGGTTTCTCTTAATAGAGGAATTGGCAATGGGGTTCAAGGCGACCCAGAATGTGAGCCAACAGATGCGTGGGCTTAAGAAAGGTCCCAACACCCCAGTGGCTGGGTGCCGGCTAGAAATCTTCCAGTCGCTGGGGGTGTTGTGCACGAGTGGAGGCTTTTGCTATTTTTTTTTTTAATTTTTACAAATTATTAATATCTTTATAAGCGATATCGTAGAAATGTATATTCGTAAACGAATCGTTGGGTTTTAACAATTTTATATAATACACCTTAGTTTCATATCTGATACGCATTATCCGTCTTAATGTTTGTATTTGCCTCTTGTACAGTTGACATAATTGCCGGTATAATATTGTAAATGTAACGTTTTTATCGGAGCGTAATAAATTACGCTGGTATTTCATGTATTCGATATCGCCTAGTGTTCTCATTTTATAGAATTTATATACAGGATTATAACCCCTGTAAGCTTCGTAAACTTCTTCAACACAGGCATTAAAAACTTTCAATTCCAATTGTATTGTATTATCCATTTTCTCTAATAGTTGTTTTTTTTTCTGTTCAATTTCCAATTTCTTCTAATAATTTTCCAATTTCTTCGTTAAAAGCGATATTGTAGAAACGCATATCCGTAAACGAATCTTTGATTTTAAACTGTTTTATAAAATTAGTTTGATAATATTTCGGTAGTGTTTCTACGATCCTATTGATCCTATTTAGTCGCTTCATTACATAAATTTGAGACTTATACCGGCGACATAATTGCCGGTTTAATATTGTAAATGCAACGTTTTTATCGCAGCGTAATAAATTACGCTGATATTTCATGTATTCGATACCACATAGTATTGTCATTTTACCGTGTTTTAATACTGTAGAAACAGCGGCGTAAAATTCTTCAGCAAGGTCATTATACAATTCCAATTCGTTGCGTATTTTATTATCCATTTTGTTATAGTATTTTTATTATAACCTATTAAATTTATATGTTCAATTGGACGTGAAAAAAACATAAGGTATTTATGACACCAATATAATTGGACTACAATTCGACATCGTAGAAATAAATTAGCTATATTGGAGGAGAAAAATTCCTTGTGTCCCCCCACAATTTCAATGCCCCAGATGCCCTTGTAAATTCATTTAAGTGCCAAACTCTTTGTAGACATAAAGCAACTACACTGTCAGTGGCTACAGGTGAACGTGGTAGACTAGAGCTGGTAGAATTAGTTGCTGATCTGCGAAATAAATTAGCTATATTGGAGGAGAAAAATGGGGTGTTGGAATATAAACTATCACTCGTGGGCACATTGAAATAATTATTTTATCATAAATTTACTGTCGGGAAAACATTATGTTTTTTTCACGACCAATTTTTCGTGGTTGGTGGGAGACAATTTCCTCGTTAACCAATTTTTGATTTTTCGGGGGTGGTGGGGGTAGTATAAAGGGTTATAAATGATGCCACCGCAGGTGGTATCATTTTGACTCCCTTTATACTACTACAGAAGATATTGCCTACTTACGGACAATAACCATGAATAGAGTGTATAAAACAGCCAAACGAAAATGAGCACCAAAAAGGATACTTTCATGCCAGCCGTCCGAAGCAAAGAGGAAGTCTCCCGTGCGCGCATGCGCGGTCGATATGGGATGGGACAGGTGTCAGTGCGGGCTAGGTGCGGGTCAATAAATTGTATTCGGAATGGGTAGCCCCAATAGAAGCTATATAGCAACATATAACAGGGAAGTATGATACAGAAATACTTATCCATTTTGTTGCGTCAAAAAGTATGTAAGAGTTTCTCCAACAAGTAATATCTTCAATATTACGCGAAGGATTGCTTCGATACTTGCACACTTGAATCACCTGACGGAAAAAGCGGCGACTATTATGCAGCGAATATAGTCGCGACTATAATCGCGACTACTGCTAAAGCAGGCATGACAAAAAATGTGTTCATAGGACACGGATGCCCCACAAATCACTTTGATAGTAAACTAGGCAAAAGGGGGAGATAATCCATGGCTGAATGTCAAAGCAAAAATGGAAATCACTTTGTATCTCCACACCATAAACCTATAGGTTACCCCATGGTAACCCACCCCATGGTAACACTAAAGGCCCCCTCCACTATCGTGGTGGGGCATAAAAATAAGTAGGTATGCATGGTCCATTTGTTTATAATGTGTTACTGAGATGCAAACTTATCCCATTTTACACTGACTGTTTATTACTCTGTCTTTGGTTCGTTTGATAAGTACATGTAGCAAGTCTACTAATAACAGTTGCTCCAGTTTACTTAGCAGGATTACGTTTCTGGTATGCCAGGGTTAACAGGTCTGGCTTGTCCCACAATTCTGGTAATATTGTATGGACTGTTGACAGGTGGTGTAATTTAACATGTGTGGATGGGATTCAGTTTCATTCATAATTTGGCTGGAATGTGTGGTCTGGCTGCTGAGGAGTAATTAACTGGAACACGACACCGGCAAAGCCAAGCGGTTTGTGAGAAAGCATTTAAAACCTCTAATAAAACAATGACATAATCATCCAATTTTGACAAAAAAGTGCATCAGAGCGATGGTGTTGACAATACCCAGCAAACACACGACGTCGGTACGACGTCGGATCTAGGTCGGATCCAGGTCGCGACGTCGGCGACTCAAATCCAACATCAGCCCGATTACGACGTCGTACTGACGTTGTTTACTAGTCGTAGTTCGTCGCGACACAAACACAACGTCGGGTTGACGTCGGAATAACGACGTCGGATCAACATCCGTTTCCGATTTCGAATAGACGTCTGGTCCAGGTCGTGATTGGTATACACTAAAAGGTGACTCACTGTCAGCAGATCTATCTCTAGTTAGCCTATAGATACGCCAATGGAAGAGCAGCTGATCTGATTTCCACACCAATTTAATTCAGTTTAACCTTTATTTGTGACATGTTTAAGCCTATGTAATTAATCATTTTATATCCTAGACGATTAATTTTGCGTATGTATTTAGGTTGGGCTGGGCGTACGTGCAATTTCATTAACGTCGCAGAATTCTAGGTCAAGATTCTCGTGCGTGCACGTAGTGTTGACAACTGGCATGCTTTATTAGCGTCCGTGTCAAATGACACTGGACCTGGTTCCCGCGTTACTGCATAGCGGTAGCCACATATACAGTAATACGCTGGTAAACAGTCGACCTGACTCATTCGGAACTATCTCGGATCTTTTCGCCAAAGCGGAGGTCTGGTTAATCTATAATCCCCGAGGTGCTCCAATTGTCTTTAGGTTATCCCGCCATTTTCGTTTTCTCTGTGATTTTAATTTGAAATTGGGGAAAGATCGAAATCAACTTTCTTATGTAAGTATATTGGTGCATGCGTGTCAGCTAACAACATCGTGTCAGCTAACAACATGTTTTCAATAACATTTTTAATACAAAAATACATGACATCGCCGTGATCAGTTGATTCACGTTTCAATTCGTGAAATTATTTCGCCCCTTCTCACTTCGCACATTCCTATTCATGTGTTGTTAATATATTGTCGCTATTTTATTCACCATTTACAAACTGCATGCATTATGTTATAGTGTACCAACTTGATGGACTGAATGGCAAACAGTATAAACCCTGACTGAACCATGCAGATGTATTTATCCAATCTGGGACTAGACTGGTTGCAAAGGAATGGTACTTGATTTGTTTATGCATTGAGAACACAATGGTTGAATAGGTTAGTGGTTAGAAACTACATTGTTCACTATATTAATGGTGCTGAGATGAAATATAAACATTGCTACAGATACATAATGAGACTAGAAATGTGGCCTGTCGGCACACGAATGCCCCCGCTGGCAGCCAAAGAAAATGAGGCATATTTAAATTATAAGCCATTTACCCGAGCGCTAAGGTTTCAAACGCACCAAGTCTGTGACCTTGACCCAAGGCTTAGCAGGGGCGGGACAAATATGGATTTCTCACAGGGCGGTAGAGGAGCATTGGAGCAATGCGTGTGTGAAATGTGAAGCAGATCAGAGGAAGGAAACAGAAATTATAAGCCATTTACCCGAGCGTTAAGGTTTCGAACGCACCAAGTCTGTGACCTTGACCCTGGGCTTAGTGGGGGCGGGACAAATGTGGATTTGTCACAGGGCAGTAGAGGACCATTGGAGCAATGCGTGTGTGAAATGTGAAGCAGATCCGAGCAAGGAAACAGAAATTATAAGCTATTTACCCGAGCGTTAAGGTTTGAACACACCAAGTCTGTGACCTTGACCCTGGGCTTAGCGGGGGTGGGACGAATGTGGATTTTTCACAGGGCGATAGACAACCATTGGAGCAATGCGTGTGTGAAGCAGATCCGAGCAAGGAAACAGAAATGATAAGCCATTTACCCGAGCGTTAAAGTTTTGAACGCACAAAGTCTGCGACCTTGACCCTGGGCTTAGCAGGGGCGGGACGAGTGTGGATTTGTCACAGGGCGGTAGAGGACCATTGGAGCAATGCGTGTGTGAAATGTGAAGTAGATCGGAGCAAGGAAACAGAAATTATAAGCCATTTACCCGAGCGTTAAGGTTTCGAACGCACCAAGTCTGTGACCTTGACCCTGGGCTTAGCGGGGGCGGGACGAATGTGGTTTTGTCACAGGGCGGTAGAGGACCATTGGAGTAATGCGTGTGTGCGAAATGTGAAGCATTTACCCGAGCGTTAAGGTTTCGAACACACCAAGTCTGTAACCTTGACCCTGGGCTTGGCGGGGGTGGGACGAATGTGGATTTGTCACAGGGCGGTAGAGGACCATTGGAGCAATGCGTGTGTGAAATGTGAAGCAAATCCGAGGAAGGAAACAGAAATTATAAGCCATTTACCCGAGCGTTAAGGTTTCGAACGCACAAAGTCTGTGACCTTGACCCTGGGCTTGGCGGGGGTGGGACGAATGTGAATTTGTCACAGGGCGGTAGAGGACCACTGGAGCAATGCGTGTGTGAAATGTGAAGCAGATCCGTTGAACGCACCTTGACCCTGGGCTTGGCAGGGGTGGGACGAATTTGGATTTGTCACAGGGCGGTAGAGGACCACTGGAGCAATGCGTGTGTGAAATGTGAAGCAGATCCGAGCAAGGAAACAGAAATTATAAGCCATTTACCCGAGCGTTAAGGTTTCGAACGCACCAAGTCTGTGACCTTGACCCTGGGCTTGGCGGGGATGGGATGAATGTGGATTTGTAACAGGGCAGTAGAGGAGCATTGGAGCAATGTGTTTGTGAAATGTGAAGCAGATCGGAGGAAGGAAACAGAAATTATAAGCCATTTACCTGAGCGTTGAGGTTTTGAACGCACCAAGTCTGTGACCTTGACCATGGGCTTAGTGGGGGCGGGACGAATGTGGATTTGTCACAGGGCGGTAGAGGACCATTGGAGCAAAGCGTGTGTGAAATGTGAAGCAGATCCGAGCAAGGAAACAGAAATTATAAGCCATTTACCCGAGCGTTAAGGTTTCAAATGCACAAAGTTTGTGACCTTGACCCTGGGCTTAGCGGGGGCTGGACGAATGTGGATTTGTCACAGGGCGGTAGAGGACCATTGGAGCAATGCGTGTGTGAAATGTGAAGCAAATCCGAACAAGGAAACAGAAATTATAAGCCATTTACCCGAGCGTTAAGGTTTCGAACGCACAAAGTCTGTGATCTTGACCCTGGGCTTGGCGGGGGTGGGACGAATGTGGATTTGTCACAGGGCGATAGAGGAGCATTGGAGCAATGCGTTTGTGAAATGTGAAGCAGATCGGAGCAAGGAAACAGAAATTATAAGCCATTTACCTGAGCGTTGAGGTTTCAAACGCACCAAGTATGTGACCTTGACCCTGGGCTTGGCGGGGGCGGGATGAATGTGGATTTGTCACAGGGCGGTAGAGGACCATTGGAGCAATGCGTGTGTGAAATGTGAAGCAGATCCGAGCAAGGAAACAGAAATTACTAGAAATGTGGCCTGTCGGCACACGAATGCCCCAGCTGGCAGCCAAAGAAAACGAGGCATATTTGATTATAAGCCATTTACCCGAGCGTTAAGGTTTCGAACGCACCAAGTATGTGACCTTGACCCTGGGCTTAGCGGGGGTGAGACGAATGTGGATTTGTCACAGGGCGGTAGAGGAGCATTGGAGCAATGCGTGTGTGAAATGTGAAGCAGATCCGAGCAAGGAAACAGAAATTACAAGCCATTTACCCGAGCGTTAAGGTTTCAAACGCACCAAGTCTGTGACCTTGACCCTGTGCTTAGCGGGGGCAGGACAAATGTGGATTTGTCACAGGGCGGTAGAGGACCATTGGAGCACTGTGTGTGAAATGTGAAGCAGATCCGAGCGAAGAAACAGAAATTATAAGCCATTTACCCGAGCGTTAAGGTTTCGAACGCACCAAGTATTTGACCTTGACCCTGGGCTTAGCGGGTGAACATATACATATACATGTATGCATCTGGCAACTTGAAAAAAAATCAGAGACGAACATCTCAAACAAAAGGAAAATGTTATATAAAGTTACGATAAACTCTTTAGATGTGAAAAGTCACAAGATTTTTGTCAGACATGATTGGATTTGACATATTTTTCATGGTAGTGTTTTTTATTGATCATGTGGCAAATTTATAGCACACTTTTATTCTCCATGACGACAAAATGCTAGACGCGCAGGGATTATTCAGACGCGGCGATATCTGAGAACCAAAGTACTTTTGATGCCCTAACGTATACTAGTGTATTATTATTATTAACCATTTCAACCCTGATTATCCTACCTTGTCTTTTTCACACTATTTTTGTACTATTCCATTTATGACAAAAGACAATTCTAGATGAATAATAGTGGCAAATGCGGCAGATCCTGATGAGACGACGAGCCGTCTCATCTGGATATACATTGTTTGCACATGTTGGCTTTATGGAGGTATACATAGGGGTGGAAAGGGCTAATACTAAAAGATATGCAAACATTTGTATGCTTTCATAATTGTGTTGTGTTATGTATATTTCAGACAACGCTAAGACATACACATACGAGAGCAACACAGAAATGGAAGAGATTTAAGCCGATCGATCTTCCCAACGAGCCAATCTTATCGAACAATGAATGTTTGAAATCACGCTGGCATCCTTGGATACACTGAAACACAGTACGGCCATGGAAATACGTAAAGCGCAGAACGAGATGAAGAAACGATCGAGACGATACAGAGACAGGCAGAGAGAAATTGTGAAAAGTAAACCGGATTCTAATAAGGATCCTCTCGAAGAACTGCTGAAGTGACGAATGAAGCACGATGCTAAGATGAAAAAGAATCAGAAACAAGTTCGCCCCAAGACATCGCCGGCGACGCTTCAGGATACCAATTCACGCATTCGTAGAACCGACTCGGTTCCGAGTCCGCGTCGGTTCTACGAATGCGTGAATTGGTATCCTGAAGCGTCGCCGGCGATGTCTTGGGGCGAGCTTGTTTCTGATTCCTTTTCATCTTAGCATCGTGCTTCATTCGTCATTTGAAATGACGTCATAATCAGATGTCTATCCGAAGTCGGATCCCGACGTCCGTTTGACGACGTCGGGATATTCGATGTCGGATTCCGACATCAGTTCGACGTCCGTTCGACGTCGGATTCTGACATGTAAAAAACTTTCATTTTCGAACATAATCCGACGTCTATCCGACGTCTATCTGACGTCGTGTGCCCACTGGGTACCATCAATTTGATACATGACATGACCATATCCACTCAAAAATCAAATTAACCCCCATATGACCACCCCCCTCACCCCTCCTATGACATCGCCCATTTTCTACCCTGGCATCGCCATTTTAACTTTCAAGGATTTCCACCAAGTTCAAGTTTCGTCTAAATCAGTCTGGTGGCTCATGAGAAAATGTCAAGAAATTGACTCACTTTTCTACAGCGACCATCTTGGGTTATGTGACAAAATCCATTTTACTTCCTTTTTATTTGTTTAATGGTGTTCGACAGCCTGTGAACAGCTATGGTCATCTGAGGCTGGGTTAACGGGGTCGCATCCCATATTCATTTGTTGTGATGGGGGGAAATCCCACGGTCAGAACAGAATATTTACAGAAAAAAATATATACTCAGCACTGAAATTAAAATAACATGACCTGGGGCCAGGTCATCATCACACCAGAGTCACTTAGCTCAACTCACGAAATGTAATACGATCAGTACTAATCTTGCTACATTTATAATGGGTATAATCGGATTCAACTCTCAAGTAACAAGGAAGCTAACAAGAGGGCCATGATGGCCCTAATTCGCTCACCTGACTCCATGAACACCAGAGGAGAATGTGACATTGAGTTCATATGTGTTTTAAATAAATTGTGCTATTTTTAGATGGCGGTCATCTTGGATTAAGCGATGACTTTCATTTTACCAAATCTGAAAATGCTTCACCCAAGGATCTTAACTTACTATGAAGTTTGGCCAGCATCGGCCATGCGGTTCCTGAGTAAAAGACGTTCAAAATCTTGAATAAATGGACGTTTTGGCGGCCATCATGGATGACATAATCATCCGATTGCGACAAATATTGCACCAGAGCAATCGCCTCATCGATACCTTCAATTTGATATACGACATGAGCATATTCGGTCAAAAATAAAATTTGACCCCAATTTGACCCCATGGGCCACGCCCATTTTTGACCCCGGGGTCACCATTTTAACAACTTTGAAAGAGCATTGTACATCGATCATTCCTACCAAGTTTTGTCGAAACCGGTTGGCGGTTCTTGAGAAGAAGATTTATGAAGAATTTGTGCTATTTTTAGATGGCGGCCATCTTGGATTACGTAATGACATCATTTTAATAATTTTGTAATCCCCCTACCTAAGGACCATGACCATGTTTGGTGACAATAGGCCCAATGGTTACCGAGGAAAATGTTCACGGACGACGACGGACGACGACGGACACATTGCGGTGACAATAGCTCACATGAGCTTCGCTCAGGTGAGCTAAAAATGTATGAATCTGAAAATGCCTCACTTCGCTTAGGTGAGCTAAAAATGTATGAATCTGAAAATGCCTCACTCAAGAGCCATAGCGGTCAAGTTTGGCCAGCATCGGCATTGTGAGAAGCAGACATTTGAAATCTCTAATAAAAGTGTGACCTTTTGGCGGCAATCTTAGATGACGTAAAGTTCTGTCGATACCTTTGATTTGATATAAGGTATGACATAACCATATTCAGTAAAAAATTAAATATGACCCCTATTTGATCCCATCCACCCTCCACTGGGCCAGGCCCATTCACGATCATTTAAAGAGCATCGGCTATCAACAAGTTTCAAGCGGTAGCGTTAGTCACGGAAGATGGGGCAGACGACTCAACGAGCGATGTCAGCATCAATAATAGGAGCAACAATGAGACAGAAATTGAACATTCTGAAAGTGGCAATGATAATGACCACCCCAATGATGATCACCACAATGATGATGACCGCCCCAATGTTCCTGATGGTAATCACTGGCGCATAAATGATAGAACGAATATGCCAAAGGCAGCATTTACTGGGCCAGACCATGGAGCTACTGTGGACTTGGATCCAGATGTGACAGAATTTGATTTCTTCGAGCTTTTCTTTCATCTGCTCCTGATTGCATTGCTGGTGACGCAAACAAACCTGTATGCCGAACAACGACAGATTGAGAAGCCCGATCCACAGTGGCGAGAGGTGACCGAGGACGAGATGAAGGCGTGGCTCGGCATTAGGGTTTACATGAGCATTTTGGAGGTAATTATATACCATTGAGGTAATAGTACATTTCAACAGACCTCACTTTGAGCAAATTTGATTCCTGTCGAGAGGCGTTCACTGTGAGGTCTGTTGAAAAGTACTATCACCAGCCACTTAATTTAGAAAACTATTTCAGTATTTGGTAAATTTTGAGCATTTGATACATAATGAATAATAAGAATTGTGTCAATAAGTATATAGTTTTTGTATTTTCATGCGTCCATCCGTAAGATTTACGTTAAAGTTTTTGTTTGTGTGTCCAGGCGGCGGCGTATCCTTGCTCTAGTTACTGCTAAATTATTTATAAAATAGCTTCGACCGATAAGACAGCACAGATTCAATCAGAGCAATATATTTGTGTAAATATGTATTGTTTGTTTGTTTCAGCTTCCAACGACCGCTATGTATTGGTCCAAAGATTCACTGTTTAGAAATTTGAATGTCCGGAAAATCATGAAGCGCGACCGATTTGACAAGATCAGGCAGTATCTTCATGCAAATGATCGTACGCGGAACCCTGCCAAAGGCCAGCCGGGACATGACAAACTTCATCACATTAGGCCTGTACTTAATGAAGTTCTACAGAACTGTCTGACCCACTATATCCCACACGAGGAGACCAGCGTCGATGAAGCTATGGTTAAGTTTCGTGGCCATCTCTCATTCAGGCAGTATATTCCCGCTAAGCCGTCCAAATACGGGATAAAAGTTTGGGTGAGAGCGGACCCGACCAACGGGTACACCAATGAGTTCCAGAACAAGGTAAAGTGGAAGTTGGACTGGCAGCACGTGTAGTTCGGGACATGACACACAAGATATGGCATAAACACCACACGGTCAACATGGACAACTATTTCACCAGTCCGGATCTCTTTGAAAACTCTACTAGAAAATGGCACATATGCCCGTGGAACTGTACGCTCCAACAGAAAAGGCCTGCCGACACAGCTGTGACCCAAGGATATAAAGGATATAAAGGAAAAGGGTCAATTCAAAATGGCCCAAAAGGGAGAGATGACCGCCTGCCTGTGGAAAGAGAAAAAACATGTGTACGGCCTCTCCACGGCAGAAAATCCAGCCAGAATTGACAGTGTTGTGAATCAAAAACTGAAAAATGGAAAAATTGCAACAAATCCCGGCACCATCCATCATACCGGCATACAACACCAACATGAGTGGGGTGGATTATGCAGATCAGCTGCGTACTCAATATAGTACATACCGCTCACGAAAATGGTGGCAGTACCTCTTCTGGTTTGCGTTCGACGTAGCCATCACAAATGGGTTCATCATAATGAAGGAATCGGTCAACCACCAACGCCAAACAAAGACGGGCCGAAACAAGAAACTTGTCATGGATGAATACAAGATGGTCCTGGCGAAACAACTGATTGGGGACTATGTCGAAAATGAAAGGGCCATTCTTGAGACGATAAATTGGTTGTTTTGAGCTGTGGCATCGGGATCTTGTGAAAAACAAATGATTGTTCCAGCCATGTATACAGTATGTACATACAATCAGATCCTGATCAGACTGTGCGGATGTACAGGCTGATCTGGATCTACAATGGTCGCAAAATTGTACATGTTATGATCCACCAAGAGAAAACAGGTTTATTGGATATGCGACGAGTGTGGCCCTTGAACTGGATTATAGTGTGCAGTGAAATGGATTAGTACCAGTAAACATGGTAAACACTAGTTTGGATGCGGTGAGTGATGATGTTGTCTTGCCCCACTTCCTGCATGCCTAACAATTACATTCCTGTACCCTACACTATACTGGTCACAAATACCAAGTCACTTTTTGCTTGTACAGCTTGTGTATCACGATCTTACAAAACCTGGCTTATGACCTTTCCGACCATTGAAGACCCAGATCAGCCTGAGCATCTGCATAGTCTGATCAGGGATTTCATTGTTCACCATTCGGTCAAGGAATTATCTAGCTTAGATATTCTCAGCTCTACGGATGGCTTTTACTATTTCATCTGTCTTTTATATATCGGATACAGAAATATAAAAGACAGATAAAGTAGTAAAAAAAATCCGTTGAGATTGGTTACAGAAATATACAAGACAGGTGAAATAGTAACAGACATCCGTGTAGAGCTGAGATTATCTAAGCACATATCTGTACATCATCGACAGCCACATCATTGAACATGCTGATCACTACCCGCATTGTTCAGGAATGAATAAGCCCGGTTTTGTCAGATCGTGCCCAATAGTTCTTCCTATTTATCTAAAAAAATATACAAGCTACCAGTTCTTTATAATCATTTCACTCAGATGATTCTACAGAACCTAAAACTTGCATAGTTCATTGAGAAATAGAACAAGAGGCCCAAATGGGCCTGTATCGCTCACCTAAAAGCCTCCATAGTGGTCATCTTGATTTCACAAAGACTCTTCACTTACAACTTCAAATGTTCCACAGAATTTGTTGGTACCTTCTGATCTAACATATATTGCGAATGTGCATGTGATTTACTGCTATAAATTCGATTTGATATATGACCCCTATTTGACCCCTCGGGCCATGACCATTTTTGACCCAGAGGCCACCATATGAACAAATCTGAATCAGCGTTAACTATCGATCATTCATACAAAGTTTCGTCGAAATCGGCCTGGCGGTTTGTGAGAAGAAGATTTTTTGACAATTTGACCTACTTCTCAACGGCGGACATCTTGGATTTGGTGATGACCTCCATTTTGACAAAAATGAACAGGCTTCACCAACAAACCATTTCAGTTAAGTTTGGTCAATATCGGCCAAGCAGTTCACAAGAAGAAGTCCTTTGAAATCTTTAGTAAAATAACAACCTTTTGACCTGTCGGTGGCCATCTTGGATGACGTAATCATCTGATTTTGGCAAAACATGCTCCAGAGTGATCGCCTCGTCGATACCTTGGATTGGATATATTATATGACCATATTCGGTCAAAAATATAATTTGATCCCTAGTTGACCCCTCGGGCCATGCCCATTTTTGACCCAGGTGCCACCATATGAACAAATCTGAAACAGCGTTAAATATCAATCATTCACACCAAGTTTCGTCGAAATGAGCCTGGAGGTTTGTGAGAAGAAGATTTTTTGGACAATTTGACCTACTTTTCAACGGCGGACATCTTGGATTTGGTGATGACCTCCATTTTAACAAAAATGGACAGGCTTCACCCACAGACCATTACAGTTAAGTTTGGCCAATATCGGCCAAGCAGTTCACAAGAAGAATACGTTTGAAATCTTTAGTAAAAGAACAACTTTTTTACCTTTCGGTGGCCATCTTGGATGACAAAATAATCTGATTTAGACAAAACATGCTGTAGAGTGATCGTCTCGTCGATACATTCGATCCGATATACTATGTATATTCGATCCGATATACTATATGGCCATATTGTCAAAAATAAAATTTGACCCCCATTTGACCCCTCGGGCCACACCCATTTTTGACCCAGGGGCCACCATATGAACAAATCTGAAACAGCGCTAACTATCGATCATTCATACCCAGTATCGTCGATATCGGCCTGGAGGTTTGTGAGAAGAAGATTTTTTGACAATTTGACCTACTTCTTAACGTCGGCCATCTTGGATTTGGTGATGACCTCCATTTTAACAAAAATGAACAGGCTTCAACCACAGACCATTACAGTTAAGTTTGGCCAATATCGGCCAAGCAGTTTACAAGAAAAAGACATTTGAAATCTTTAGTAAAATAATGACCATTTGAACTATCGGTGGCCATCTTGGATGACGTAATCATATGTTTAGACAAAAAATGTTCCAGAGTGATTGTCTCGTCAATACCTTCGATTTGATATATTACATGACTATATTCGGTTAAAAATAAAATTTGACCCCTATTTGACCCCTCGGGCGATGCCCATTTTTGACCCACGGGCCACCATATGAACAAATCTGAAACAGCGCTAATTATCGATCATTCATACCAAGTATCGTCGAAATCGGCCTGGCGGTTCGTGAGAAGAAGATTTTTTAAGAATTTGACCTACTTTTCCATGGTGGCCATGTTGGATTGTCGATGACCTCCATTTTAACAAATCTGAAATGGCATCACCCATATATCATCCCTGTGAAGTTTAACCAATATCGGCTCAGCAGTTCGGGAGAAGAAGATGATTGAAAATGTTCACGGGCGAACGGACGGACGGACGACGGACGACGGACGACGGACACTTTGCCATAACAATAGCTCACATGAGCTTTGCTCAGGTGAGCTAAAAAACTATACGGTATATCTCACATTTCTACAAATATTAACAATTTATTTATGAAAAAACTTATATAACATGCTGAATAGTTGTAAGAAATTTCATCTTTATTGTTCATTATTCATAGAAGTTATCGACTATTGATTTATAACACACCTAGCTGTCTTTCTGACTTGGATCATTTTATGAAATTTGTCCCAGGGAGACAGGGCTGATAAGCCCACTGCTGCTGCTAGGAGGTAGCCTAGCAGATACCTGTAGGGTGGAACTGGCTAGCAGGGGCTAGGGTGGAATTAGTTAAGTATAGACCCATATCTAAACATATAGTTTTGAAAGGTATAGCCCACTTTGAGCACTCATTTCTAAACAAAAATGTTGAAAGGATAATCCCCCGTGTGGAATCGTCACGGTGACAATTTACAAGTTATTCATTTGAAATTTATAATTATTGGCGGCCATCTTAGAATTTAAGTTAGTAAATGATCTAATATGCTATTTTACTAAATGTCTTACCATGGAACAGATTGATTTTGTGAAGACATTCAGTAACAAACACATACACAGAGCTAGTTTATGTTGCATATGTTTTTTCCATGTAGTGTCACTATTTTGGTGGCCATTTTGATTTTTATTCTTTATATTTCATATTTTATTACTAACAATAACATTACTATCAACCTTTAACTTGTTTTCCATCTTCAACATTGATTTTATGAGTGATTGTTACCTATAAATGGCAAACATTAAGACACCTTTGAGGGAGTGCCCCCACATGGATACCCATTTCTAACAAAAAATGCCATCAAAAGTTTTTTTCATGCCCTGGAGGGCCATCTATTACCCCGTGGGGATATAGCCATCACTTATCATGTGGCAATAAGAGCGACTAATTTTCCCACTGCTGTTATCCCGGGTCTTTGGCTTTCCTTAATTGACCCCATGTACAGCATTGTTTCATTGTAAGTGAACAATGGCCTACAAGAATGACGTTATGACAGTTTGACCAGCATAGCACCAGACCCATATATGCACCTGACAGCTCTGATCAGTGTCTGCTCTGTTGCCCGTCTGATTTAGCATTATATATAAATACTATATAAATACTATATAAATACTATATAAATACTATCGGGGAAAAAATAGATTGTAACCTGTCGATGAAAATATAAATACATGTATATACAGACTGGGATCCTACAACTGTTGAAAATTGCACAGTATGTCCATTTTGTCACCCACTGTCGCATTTGAGTATGTAGTTTGTAACTATGTCATTCTTATATAGCTAAGAGTCCTATATATTTATATCAGCGCTCTAATTAACTGGATTTCTGGGTAGTCTGTTGAACTATTAAGTGTAACTAGAAATGGACGCTTGTCGACAAGCGCATGTGTATCCCCCTCCCCAGATACACAAGTAGTTTGAAAAAAGGGTGTTCGAGTTATGCTCCGGAGACAAAATCAGTGCGCGGAAAAACAAAGGGAGATAGCTAAAAAATTAGCGATGCAAGAGTTGTCATTCTTGCGTGACACACCTTTAGGGTCGTGGTCTATGCATGTGGGAAGTTTCATGAAAATATTCCAAAGGGTGTTCGAGTTATGCTCAGGACAAGAAATCAGTGCACGAAACAACAAAGGGAGATAACTAAGAAATTAACGATGCAAGAGTTGTCATTCTTGCACGCGACACACCTTTGGGTTGTCTTCTATGCATGTGTAAAGCTTAATAAAAAATATTCCAAAGGGTGTTCGAGTTATGCTCCGGACACGAAATCAGTGCATCAAACAACAAAGGGAGATAAGTAAAAAAAATTAACGATGCAAGAGTTGTAATTCTTGTGCGCGACACACCTTTGGGTCGTGGTCTATGCATGTGTGAGGTTTAATGAAAATATTCCAAAGGGTGTTCGAATTATGCTCCGGACACGAAATCAGTGCATGAAACAACAAAGGGAGATAAGTAAACAAGAATTCCACGGAATCAAATTATTATATTCTATGGCTCACTAGTCAATAATTGTTTTATTATATGATAATAGTCTGTATATAGCACTTACGACCTTATGCTACTAGACAACAAGAAACCTTTTGGTGGCCATCATGGATGACATAATCATCCGATTCCGACAAATATTGCACCAGAGTGATCGCCTCATTGATACCTTCAATTTGATATATGACATGACCATATTCAGTCAAAAATAAAAATTGACCCCAATTTGACCCCACGGGCCACGCCCATTTTTGACCCCGGGGTCACCATTTTAACAAATTTCAAAGAGCAATGTACATCGATCATTCCTACCAAGTTTCATCGAAATCCGGCAAGCGATTCATGAGAAGATTTTTTAAGAATTTATGCTATTTTTAGACGGCGGCCATCTTGGATTAGCGATGACCTCCATTTTAACAAATCTGAAAAGGCTTCACACATGGACCATAACTTTTAAGTTTGGCTACCATGGGCTAAGCGGTTCATGTGAAGAAGAATTTTGAAATCTCTAATAAAAGAACGACCTTTTGACCTTTTGGCGGCCATCTTGGATGACATAACAATCCGATTTCGACAGAAAATGCACCAGAGTGATCGCCTCATTGATACCTTCAATTTGATATATGACATGACCATATTCGGTTAAAAATAAAATTTGACCCCAATTTGACCCCACGGGCCACGCCCATTTTTGATCCCGGGGTCACCATTTTAACAACTTTGAAAGAGCAATGTACATCGATCATTCCTACCAAGTTTCGTCGAAATCCGGCAAGCTGTTCATGAGAAGAAGATTTTTTAAGAATTTATGCTATTTTTAGACGGCGGACATCTTGGATTAGCGATGACCTCCATTTTAACAAATCTGAAAAGGCTTCACCCATGGACCATAACTTTTAAGTTTGGCTACCATGGGCCAAGCCGTTCATGTGAAGAAGAATTTTGAAATCTCTAATAAAAGAACAACCTTTTTACCTTTCGGCGGCCATCTTGGATGACATAACAAACCGAGTTCGACAAAAAATGCACCAGAGTGATCGCCTCATTGATACCTTCAATTTGATATATGACATGACAATATTCGGTCAAAAATAAAATTTGACCCTAATTTAACCCCACGGGCCACGCCCATTTTTGATCCCGGGGTCACCATTTTAACAACTTTGAAAGAGCAATGTACATCGATCATTCCTACCAGGTTTCGTCGAAATCCGGCAAGCGGTTCATGAGAAGAAGATTTTTTAAGAATTTATGCTATTTTTAGACGGCGGCCATCTTGGATTAGCGATGACCTCCATTTTAACAAATCTGAAAAGGCTTCACCCATGGACCATAACTTTTAAGTTTGGCTACCATGGGCCAAGCCGTTCATGTGAAGAAGAATTTTGAAATCTCTAATAAAAGAACAACCTTTTTACCTTTCGGCGGCCATCTTGGATGACATAACAATCCGATTTTGACAGAAAATGCACCAGAGTGATCGCCTCATTGATACCTTCAATTTGTTATGACATGACCATATTCAGTCAAAAATAAAATTTGACAACAATTTGACCCCACGGGCCACGCCCATTTTTGACCCCGGGGTCACCATTTTAACAACTTTGAAAGAGCAATGTACATCGATCATTCCTACCAAGTTTCGTCAAAATCCGGCAAGCGGTTCATGAGAAGAAGATTTTTTAAGAATTTATGCTTTTTTTAGACGGCGGCCATCTTGGATGAGCGATGACCTCCATTTTAACAAATCTGAAAAGGCTTCACCCATGGACCATAACTTTTAGGTTTGGCTACCATGGGCCAAGCGGTTCATGTGAAGAAGAATTTTGAAATCTCTAATAAAAGAACGACCTTTTGACCTTTCGGCGGCCATCTTGGATGACATAACAATCCGATTTCGACAAAAAATGCACCAGAGTGATCGCCTCATTGATACCTTCAATTTGATATATGAAATGACCATATTCAGTCAAAAATAAAATTTGACCCCAATTTGACCCCGTGGGCCACGCCCATTTTTGACCCCAGGGTCACCATTTTAACAACTTTCAAAGAGCAATGTACATCGATCATTCCTACCAAGTTTTGTCGAAATCCGGTTGGCGGTTCTTGAGAAGAAGATTTTTTAAGAATTTGTGCTATTTTTAGACGGTGGCCATCTTGGATTACGTAATGACGTCATTTTAACAATTTTGTAATCCCCCTACCTAAGGACCATGACCATGAAGTTTGGTGACTATAGACCCAATGGTTACCGAGGAGAAGACGTTTGAAAATGTTCACGGACGACGACGGACGACGGACGACGGACGACGACGGACACATTGCGGTAACAATAGCTCACATGAGCTTCGCTCAGGTGAGCTAAAAAATAGATATAGTAGATGGAAAAACTTTAACTTTAACCGGACACATGGATGTACGGACGTACGGACGGACGTATGCCAAAATGCCGACGATATCGCGCTTTCCGCAAGTGGGTGCGACAATGATGATAAACACCCATGTGAAGTATCAAGGTAATGGGTGAAGCAGTTGCAGAGATATAGTACACAAAAAAACTTTAACAAAAAAATTTAACAAAGTAATTTGACCTTGACATTGGGCACAGGGGCCGCACGGTTGGGGTTTAGAATGAAAATATGTATGATGCTAAACACCCATGTGAAGTTTCAAGGTAATGGGTGAAGCAGTTGCAGAGATATAGTATAACGAAAAAGTTTTAACCAAAAAACTTTAACCAGACGTACGTTAAAAAGTTAACGTTGAAAATGGCTAAGTCAATTACGTAGAAATAATAGGTGAAGGTAAAAAAATGGTCACATGTTGGATAGTTGTATGTGGTAGGCACCCCTTGGTTATGAAGCTGTGAAAGTTTGGTGGTACAGTACCAAAGAAATGGACTTAAACACGAAAACTTAACATTGTAAACGCGAAAACTTAACATTGAAAATGGCTAAGTCGACTGCGTGGAAAAAATGGGTCAAGTTAAAAAAAAAGTAACATGTTGGATAGTGATATGTGGTGGGCACCCCTTGATTATGAAGCTGTGAAAGTTTGGTGGTCCTAGGTGGTACAGTAACAAAGAAATGGACTCGAACACGAAAACTTAACATTGATTGTGGAAGCCGCTCGCCGCCCACGGCCCGCCGCCCGCCGCCCGCCGCCCGCCGCCCGCCCGCCCGGCTTTCGCCAATCCAATAGCCTGGATTTTTTTCTTCAAAAAACCTAGCTAAAAATTGAGGAAAAAAATGGGGAAAAAAAATGGAAAAAAAAAGTTTAAAAATTAAAAATAATAATGCTCGCTACTGGAGACCAGATTTTTTTTTTTAAATAGTCCTATATTTATCTACATATCATATCTGCACAGGTCCACATATTGCCACAATATTGTCAACACAGTTTACGGAAATGTAATATAACAATTTACCTGTATAAATTACCTGTAATAAGTTAGTGGTCAGTTAGTGGTCAGTCTGGACATTTGCACATGCTAGCACATGCACAGGTGAATGGTTCTCCCAGTCACTATTGTTCAACAGGAGAAGGCTATTGTTCTCTCTACAGGTAAGGTGTACAGAGCACACGAGAAAACGGGTCTTCATGCATTATTGTCCAGTTTGTAAAGTGTGCGAAACAAAAAAGGGAGATTACTAAAAAATTAGCTACTCAAGAGTTGTCATTCTTGTGCACGACACACCTTCGGGTCGTGGTTGATGCATGTGTGAAGTTTCATGAAAATATTCCAAAGGGTGGTAGAGTTATGCTCAATCAGTGCGCGAAACAAAAAAGGGAGATAACTCAAAAATTAGCTATGCAAGAGTTGTCATTCTTGTGCACGACACACCTTCAGGTCGTGGTCTATGCATGTGTGAAGTTTCATGAAAATATTCCAAAGGGTGGTCGAGTTATGCTCAATCAGTGCGCGAAACAAAAAAGTGAGATAACTCAAAAATTAGCTATGCAAGAGTTGTCATTCTTGCATACATTTCGGAAGTACTACTGATACGTCATATACCCATACCCACGTGATGGCAAAGGGAAATAACTGTGGTAAGCATAATAAGGGGAAGTTAGTCATGCAGTGACGGCTGCATAAACTGGCTGTCCGGAATATGAAATCCGTAAAAGAACGGCACATACTGGTCGGATTACTGTGAAATTTGTTTTATTTGATATATAAATGATGAATACATAAGCGTACTGCGAAAACAGAACCTGGTTATATCTCCTTTAAACCTTCCAGGCACAACAATCAGTGACCTGGTACCGAATTTCGAGGGAGGGGCATATTCAATTACTGATAGCTTCCCTAGCCTGTCAGTCATCCATTAGCTTTATAAATAGAACACATAAACATGGTGTGTGTTTGTCAGCTGCTGGCAATGTAGAACAGTGAGAGGGCTGATAGATAGTGAGTGTATGTGTTTCTATACTGACCATAATCTATACTGAGCAAAACTAGAAACGTCCCTCCATGTTTAAGGAAAGATTCATCAAAAACCAAAAGGGTTACTTTTAAAAATCAAAATGGAAAAACAAGTTCATTCATTTCTGTATCAAAGCCAATAAATTGCATTTGGATATCTTGTTAAATATTGGAGAGATAACCGGCCAAGGGCGGTAGGGGTCAAAATCAAAAATCACAAAAACTCAGAAATGTGTTACTTAATGTTTAGAGATGGAATTTCAATAAGTAATGTGGCAAATTCAGTAAATCTCGTTAGTATCGAGTGTGGCCACCATTTGCATGAATGCATGCAATGATCCTACGCCGCATCGACGTGACGTAACGCAATACCAGTGCGTTGGGCAAATTCCTCCATTCCAGTTGTAACGCCCGTGTAAGATCGCGAACATTGTCAATCTGATGTTTAGCGCGTGCTTTGCGGCCCAGCTCATCCCATATGTGCTCAATGGGATTGAGATCCGGGGAGACCGCGGGCCATGGCATGACGTCGACGTTGTTTTGCTGTAAGTATTGAGTGGTGACCCTGGCTACGTGAGGGCGGGCATTGTCGTGCATCAATGTCACACCAGGACCATGCTGACGGATAAATGGTAAGGCATGTGCATTTAGCACATCTGCAACATAACGTTGTGCATTGATGTTGCCCTGTACAACAACCAAATCTGTCTTCCGGTTTCCCATGATCCCACCCCAGACCATTACGCTCCCTCCCCCAAACCTGTTCTTCTCAACAATGCAACAATCGGTGAATCTTTCATTTTACGCCTGTATACCCGTAATCTTCCGTCAGCATGACTAATTGTGAACCGAGATTCATCGGTGAACAAAACTCGGTTCCAGTCAGCCCTTCTCCAGTTCAGATGACGTCGCGCCCATAACAGTCTGGCAGCACGGTGACGTTGGGTCATTATCTGACCAGTGTACGGGCGGCGTGTCCGGATTGGTTGGGCGTTACGACGTAACCGGTTGCGAATGGTCTGCCCTGAGACACCGTATCGCCTAGCAGTGACTGTGGCTGCCAATCGACGTTTGACGTAAGTGCGTCAACAACGTAATGTAATCGATCGGCTCTAGCCGTCGTTACACGAGGCCTACCAGGTCGCTGCCGGTCGTGAACAGCCCCAGTCTGCTGGTACCGGGCTGCAAGACGATCAATCGTCTTCCGACAGCAACCAAACCGAGGCACGACCGCCCTGGCGGCCATCCCACCGCAAGCATCCCAATTGCCTGATTTCGCTCGTTTTCGGAAAGCCGTGGCATATCGAAAACAGTGAAAAATTAAAAAAGTTTTTTAATTTTCCGAATAGCCCCTATCGCATGAATGGTACGACATGAACTGAATCACCTTATCGATGACAAGTATAGCGTGCACGTGCAAAAAGTGGAAATCAACGTTCCGGTCACTGGCCGCTATGTAAACCGTGTGTATCGGCTAAACTCTACATGATCGTATTCTGAAAATCGCCACGGTTTAAAATACATGTACTTTGAACATGTGGTACATACATAGACAAAGCTACACCGGCTATAAAACAGGGACGTTTCTAGTTTTGTTGAGTATAGATACATTTGAATATGGTGTGTATGGTGTGTTATGATATCAAACTTGTGAACTCATAAAACACACAAATGAGAGTCCATATCCCTCTAATTGTATTTGTACATTTTATTTGTGCAGGAAAATGATTGAGAATTTACTAAAATTGTTAAAAAGTATTATGCATTTGCTGCTAAAGATATCAAAGCAATGAGTATTTTGATTAAACAATGTATAGAAATAGAAAGAAGTAACATTCAATGAAGCACCTTCCATGTGACAACTCGTGACAAAATGGGACTTATTGAGTTTTTGACAGTTTAACCCACACTCAGATAGCATATGACTACAGCCGGACGCAGTTTACATCGTTTATTAGAACCATCATGAATGGCCGCCAAACTAAATAGCGAACAGTGTAGATCCTGATGAGACTGTGTGGATGCACCAGCTGAACCAGTGCTATGCATGTTTGCATTACTTTGAGTGTCACATAGATACATGTATTCAGTAACAGTATCTTTTACTTCTGGACTTTAACAAGGTTCCTATCTCCAATGTATTTTGTAAGTACAGTGGAACCTCTCCAAACACCAAGACGAGATGAGTTTCTTGGTCATTTAGCTCAGGTGATAATGTCTGTTTGTTATCACATAGCACACAACTATGGCTGAGAATGATCAAATGCCTGATTTGCAGTGATTCCTATACAAGACAGATACCCTGGGTGTCCGGTTTAGAGAGGTTTCACTGTAGTAGCCGATATTTCCGAGTATGTGGTAATACATGTACGTTGGTTTTTTTATAAAAATGTGTAACTGTGTCATATCGTTCCACAGATAACCCTGTCCCAGTTCGACTGAATCTGCAGATACAATGTAAGTACTATAATATATATGCTGACAGCCAATTAGAAGCTGTGTTAGCCCTGAGACCGCTACACACAACAATTGTCGTCTGCTGTTGCTTTATATCTTGCCTTATTCTCAATAAAAACATGGTTCGACAGCACTTCAGAATCATTTCCAATGGAACTGATTCTGAAGTGTTGTCAAAGCATGTTGTAAATAAACAACAGACAACAACAAAATTAGATAGTGGTGTAAGGGTTAAGATACAGGAAAATAAGACTATTTGCAAAATAAGTGAATGTCTGTATTCACTGTATTTCCAGATCGGACTGCACATTCATGCTACGTACGTTTTGTAGATGTGCATACTGATCTCAGTTTATACGGTTTATAATTAGTTTAATGCATTTTCACAGTTTCTTGGTAACCTGTTTCTTTTGCTGGTGTATTAAACCTTGATTTTGTTTCATTGACTTCGTTCGTCTGTGCATAGTGGACATATATTTGATATTCACTTTCCAAAGTCAAAGTTGTGTGGCTGGTGTTCTGTCTGATGTTGACTATCTCAGAGTTAGCGAAAACCGTCGTTCCATCGGTCCTGTCCGACAAATTTTGATAAGGACCTTGGTCCGGCAGATATTTATCCTTAGGTCCGGCAGAGTAAACTGTCGGTCATGCTCTTCGAGTTAATTCTGGACCGAGTTGTGTGTTTTTATGGGGAATCCCAATCAATAATGCGACCCCCCTCTACTGCGAAATGTCCAACCAATCCGCGAATCGCTTTTGTCTGGTATAAGGTCTCACGGGACAGTGAGCTTTAACAAGGGGGTGGACGATTTTCTATATACTTCACTACCGACCATGCAAGTTACACCAGTATGTCTAGAAAAATAGGTTTATGAATATTTCTTGACTTTGGGAGGCTTGACTAGGTGTATTTTTTTGAACATTTCATAATTCTACGAAACTGAATGTTAGCTCCGGTTGATTTTAACAACTTGTAAAATGGCGCATGGTATGCTGTCTCGCCAGTACAGTTTCACATCAGAACTTAAGGTATTTTTCGGGCATTTGTAGCTAAAATATGAGGTGGTTATGACCCCGCTTTGGAATCATTTTCAGGAAATTGTGAGGCGTTACAAGTGATAGAACAAGACATAACACAAAGTCTCTGTGCCTCATGTTTTCATGAAAACAATTCCAACCAATGCAGTCGTGTTGAAATTTCTGGCCAAAAATATGTGACTGGGGTAACTTTGTAAAAAATTAATTGAACACATCTGACGCGGTTACTGCATTTTTATTGTGGCACGCAATTTGTACTTCATTTGCGAGTATTTTTCAATATTTGTCGCAAGAGCCTCCTTAACTGATTGTGAGAGGCGGTGATTTTTATAAGTCACCCGCCGCCCTCAGAAAAGCAGTCAATTTTCAACCGTCCCGTGATGCCTAAGGTCAAACCGTCTGTTGCGCTCGATTTTTTATCAAATCTGCAGGAAGTATCTATGTCACTGGCGTGTGTACACTACCGGCATTTTCCCGTAAGCGCCCGTCAGTGGACACTTTGCCATCCATTCGTCTGTTCATGCGTGGGTCCAGATTATGGTATGTTAAAGTTGTTTAAAATACTGAAACAGGCAACCCCTTCAATCAAATTTTAATTGCATCGGTCACATGATTAATTAATATATATAAATTTCTACCTCTAGTATATTCCAATTTAATTCTTTATCCCCACCAATATTACTTTTACATTAATTAATTAATCATGTTCCTTACTGTAGTCTCTAGAATCGAAAAAACAATTAATCTACGGAGCCCGAGACGAAACATTCGCCAATGAGCCGAAACGCTTGTATGCTTCAGCAGTTTATCAGTACTTCTAATCAAGCGTTTCGGAAACAAACATGGCCGAAATCTGGCCCATCAGTTTCACTCTTCGGGGTTAAACGACAAAATCAACCCCCTGATGGTATCTGCTCATAGTAGAGTACCGGGTATTGTGGCTCTGAAGATAACTATCTATATCAGTTACATGAATTTTGGTGTTGGTGTTTCTTATCCAAGGCCCCTTAAAACAACAAGAATTCCGCCACGGAAGCGGTATCGCGCCTGCCGCGGCATTTGACCGTGAACATTACAAGTCAATAAATGACCTTTACATTGAGAATTTGGATGTCGGGGTGTGCGTAATGAAGCATCATCCCTAGACAAACATTGATGTGAAATGTTATCAGTGTGGCAAGCGGTTAAAGAGATATTGTGAAAAAACAATAACTTAACGCATTTCTGTTACAAAACCGGTGAACATTACAAGTCAAAAAATTACCTTGATCTTGAGAATTTGGATGTTCATTACGCATCATCCCTAGACAAACATTGATGTGAAATATTATCAAAGTGTGGCAAGGGGTTAAAGAGATATTGTGAAAAAAGAATAACTTTAACGCATTTCTGTTACAAAACCGGTGAACATTACAAGTAAATAAATGATGTTGACCTTGAGAATTTGGATGTGGGGGTGTGCATAATGAAGCATCATCCCTAGACAAACATTGATGTGAAATATTATCAAAGTGTGGCAAGGGGTTAAAGAGATATTGTGAAAAAAGAATAACTTTAACGCATTTCTGTTTCAAAACCGGTGAACATTACAAGTAAATAAATGACGTTGACCTTGAGAATTTGGATGTGGGGGTGTGCGTAATGAAGCATCATCCCTAGACAAACATTGATGTGAAATATTATCAAAGTCTGGCAAGGGCTTAAAGAGATATTGTGAAAAAACAATAACTTTAACGCATTTCTGTTACAAAACCGGTGAACATTACAAGTCAATTAATGACCTTGACCTTGAGAATTTGGATGTTCATTATGCATCATCCCTAGACAAACATTGATGTGAAATATTATCAAAGTCTGGCAAGGGGTTAAAGAGATATTGTGAAAAAAGAATAACTTTAACGCATTTGCCTTACAAAAAAAACGGACGATGCGGACGACGTGCGCGGACGACCGCGGACGACGCATGCGGACGACACGGCCGACGACACGGACGCGGACTACGATGTGGACGACGATGACCACGACGATGGAAAAAGCGCCGACTATAGTCGCGCCTCTGCTAAAGCAGGCGCGACAATAAAAGACAAAATCAGTTTTTGTAAGAGTTTCTCAAATCACCTATAATTTCGGTTTGCCTTCAGCTAATATCTTCATATTGCACACATGCATTACTATATATATATTATACATGTATTTGCATGTAGGGTGTCTGCAGATCACCTGGGGTCTGGTCTGGTCTGGTCTGGTCTGGTCTGTCTGTCTGTCTGTCTGGTTGGTCTGTCTGGTCTGTCTGGTTGGTCTGTCTGGTCTGTCTGTCTGTCTATCCGTTTATTTTTGGAATTACTTAGTAACGATACATCCTTCTGCATTAATACAATTACCCTCACTACTGATTGTACATCCTTTTGTCTGTTTATTTTTATTTTAAAGCTTTTGTCTGTCCGTCTGTCTGTTTGTGTGTTTATTTTTTGTTTGCGTGTTTCTCAAATCACTTATAGGGGCCCTAAGTGCGTAGACAGACCAGATTTTCTAGCTTTAGCTGCTTATCAGTTAGCCAGCAAATGCAACCCAGATATAACGTGGCTTATAGAGTAGTGACTCACTATACTTGTAGCTGTTGATCAGTTAGTCCAGAAAATGCAGCCGGATATAACGTGGCTTATGGAGTAGTTACTCACTATAATTGTAGCTGTTGATCAGTTAGCCCAACAAATGCAGCCTGATAATAACATAGCTTATCGAGTAGTTACTCACTATAATTTTACCTTCTGATCAGTTAGCCAGCAAATGCAGCCCGATATAATGTGGTTTAAGGAGGAGTGCGCATTCACTATAATTGTAGTGTGGTAGTATTGGATGAAAACAAAAATCAAATAACTTTCAAAGGTAATATCTGTAATTTGTTGTCATATTAGGAATCTTACCCATGTCCGTCTAATGTTCGCAGCCGTTTCCAGAACATTTTCAGAAAACAAAATTTTTTGTTGCTTCTAAATATTTCAGTTTGTCGGTTCTGGACCGATTTTTGAACTCTCAGACCGATTGAGATTTGAAAACTCTTAAAAATTGGTCCGAGAAAAATTGCCAGTCGGCTGCTATTTCGCTATAAACCTTGTCAATTTACCATTTTTGACCACCAAGTAATGTCCATTTTATGACACATATCCGCGGGGCATATCCGTGTTAAAACGGTGTCGCGTAATAAATCGCTGTGTATTCAGTTTCTCCTAATATTGATTTTTCTTAACACACGCGTGGTAATTGGGACAGGTGTATAGCAGCTTAGTGACTTAAATAGACTGGCTTCAGCGTAAAGATACGAGAGTTCCTAGACTCGCTATTTCTTATGATGTTAAAATAAAATAAAGAACTGTGTTTATTTGTGTTCGTAATATTTAACCCCAAGTAACTGACATGAACTATCGGCCCGGGCTATTCCATATAAAGTTAGGAACTGTTACATTACGCTGTATTAGGGGTCATTTTTGTGTATATAAAATGTACAAATAAAATGTACATGTACGTAGGAATGCCGCAGATCCTGATGAGCCGGCTCACGTGATCTACAATTCGCAAACATTTTGATAAATGACAAGGTACGTCTGTCATGTTAAAAGCGTAACTCATTAGGGATCAGGGATTAGGGATCAATTGAAGTCCCACACTGCCGATGTACTTTGAACTCAATCTGAGGGTTAACGAAACACCGAATGTTAATTCAATTGTGCAAATTAATTGTTTAACAAGTAATTAAATTAAATTGATGTGTGTGCAGCTAGCCAAATTAGGCCGACAGTTCATTTTGAAGTCGGTGTGAACAGTGATAATAGCATAATTAGCAATGAATTACGAGTTGGGTATATAACACATTTTTTTTCTATGTGGTCCGTCATTTGATTATTATTGAAATGGCAGTATATACTACAGTAGTATATGAGTGTCAAAATGATACCACCTCCCTCTGGAAGCCACCCGCTACATGTGGTGACTATCATCAGGAAGGTGGTATCATTGTTGACTCTCATATACTACTTGGATTTTCCCCCACTGTTCGCACGGTATGGATGAGAAGAGTGAAAAATATTTTTCATCAACCGCGAGACCATATACTTCCTCGAGCGGTCGGATAGGAACGCCGTTGTCATGCAGTTGTTTACCATAGCGATCTCGTTTGTAAGGATAGAAGTTAAAAAAAAAAGAAAAAAAAAAAAAGGTTTTAGGTCAAGCCACGGTGCGAACTCACAACCCACGTCTCCATAGAGTGGCGCCTTAGCCCACACAACCACGAAGGCTGTTATGAAATATAAACCTGAAGATAAACACTACCTAGTGTTGTGGGTGTGCCCGATATAGACAAGTGGCGGGTGGATAGCAATGCGAGACCATATACTTCTTTGACTGGATGAGAAGTTATCAATGAGATTACACCCTATTAGAGATAAGAATCCATTGGTTATACTCAGTATATGTACTCACACAATGGTTCTAGTTAATTGTGCGTGGTTGAAGACAGGCAGTCACGAGAGATGTCATCGTACCGGTATTTACGAGTATTGCAAGCATCAACGGGCATGGATGAGAAGAGGGTTCCTTTTCGCCTCGCCCATGTCGTCATTGCAGGGTAGGGACCATATCCGAGTCACTGCTATGTCCACCATGCGGTGGTACTCGCACTACTCATTGACTGGTTAGCAAGGAATTACGTGCTCGCAACTTCCCCAAATTGGATTATTTTTCCGCCGAGATCCTTAAGTCCTGTATGTGCCTCTTCGCGAACTTGTGCAGTCGCCGTCAGCACGTCTACTCTAAGCTGTGCTATACTCCTGTGAATCTCGTCCGCGGCCGCCGACATAGTTCTATTGATCAGTGATATGGTTTTTCCGGTAGTTAAAAAATCACCTGTGGGGTTGGATCCGGAGTTCCCGTCGGGAACGTCATGGTTACTTGGATTCTTTGAATTTATATCCGAAATTGTCAATAAATTGGAAGAGCTACCTGGTCCGTATATACTCATAATGTTGGTTGTTATAAATTCTATTACGAACTTGAGATTAGTTTGAAATTTCTAGGACGACCGAAATTGGGTAATAGTTCTTCAACTCTCAAGAATAGAGACCGTCAATTCGTGGATATGTCCCGATTCCAAAACTTTCATCTCGGGGCATGGGAAGTCTAAGGTCACAGTCTCCCCAAAGAAACAATCACTGGCTTGCACGGTTTTCAGTAATGTGCTGGGAGATCCGTCTAACGTGTTGTACGATGTGTTCACCCGATCCAGGTGCATCCTGAGAGCTTTCGTGAAGGCGAAGTCCACCGCGTTATCACCGACGTACTAACCCGGGACAAACAATCCTTTATTTGTGGAGTATGTCTCTCTTATCCGGCTGTCTGGGCCGATGGTCATTGTTGTGAGCCCGGTAGCCTTCGATACTGTGAGGTTGACTCTACCGTCAAGCTCTGAGGTAACAAAATCTTTGAGCTGTCTAAAACTCCACAGTTCGCGAGGCAGCTTTACACCTGCTTTACACCTTGGCGTCCATCCTTCATATAGCCAAACCCTTCGCTCTTCCCCACATTCTCCCACCCAACCGTGAAGGTGATTGATCTGAGGCCGGCCCGCCGTTTTCCGCAGCAGTTGTCGATTGACTTCTGAAGTTCACAACTCTCTTTTTGAACATTAGTGATAGTAGCAAACATAATAATATCTTTCAATGGATACCAAGGCTTTTGGTTTTAATTCTAATGCAAACTACAAAGTTGGTGGTAAATACACACAAAAGGACATTGTTAACCCAACTGTAACAGTTAGACCGGACAGTGGCTTTGCCACCAATTTCCCTAACATGTTTGAGAAATATGTAGTTCCAAAGACTACTAGCCAAGATGTAATACTAAGATGGGATTTTTCCCATATGAACTTCTGGCAGAACCAGCTAAATTTCGCTGTATGGTGCGCAACAGCCGGATGTGGGGTTTCCTCTCAGGACCACCTGACGTCCAAGAAAGTCTACAACTTTCATGTGGATTCTCAAAGAAACTAGGTACTCCACTACCTTCTATTAATTGGAGATTCTCTTCTATCTGGAGTCAATAAAAGGGGACTAAATGATAATGTTCACTGCCAGCCATTTCCAGGCGCAACTATCGCTATAATCAAGGAAAAAAATCAACAATTTGACATAACGCAGTTTACGAACATCATTATATATGTTGGTGGGAATGATGCATCCTGTGCAACAGACAGCAAAGACTTTGAGATTCAGTATGATGACTTGCTGAAATATGTATACAGCAAAAATACAGACTGCATCGTATATGTCTGCAGCTCAGCCCCACGAGGCGATGCCGAAACAGCAGAAATCAACGAGAGAATTAAAGAACTCACAAAATATCAAGGTGCCATATTCATTGATATATACAATGCGTTTTTCGACAATCAAACAGATGAAATACGACAGAATGCCTTCGTGACTGGATACATCTCTCCCATTCGGGTATCAAACGACTTCTAGGCACTATACACAGTGCAGTACCGATTGTGTCAGATTTTCGATACTGTGTCCACCTATCCAAACAAGACAGGCTCCAGACAAACAACAGCTCCGCGTCACGTCACTCGTATCAGCAATATATGCCCAGACATGTCCCACTTTCCGAACGACGAGGCAGCAACCAATACTCTCATCACCAGCCCAACGAATACGACCGACACATTTCGCAGGATTCCCACGTACCAAATAGACAAGACCCACCCCGCCATGGCAGTCGCTACCACATTGATGAAAATGAAGATAGACATTTACTGCAACGATGCATGAAATGCGGACTGACAAATCACACAAAAGACGATTGCAAACACGTCAGACAACTTCTGTGTTTTGATTGTAATTTGTATGGCCACAAAACTTCTGTGTGTTGGAATAAGTAGGATAATGGCAAAGATGCCCATTTGAACAGACAAACAGTAAACCCTTCTGATCAATATATATGCATATACAATCGTTTCAACTTATTGACAAATATATGTAAAGAATGCAATGATTGTGGATGTGAACATGACTTATCATCACAAACATTACTCATGCCTAATGAAGATGCAAATGAACTATATGAAACAGACACTGTGTGTGATCAGCATTATCAGGTTTCTTTTGTAGATATTTCTTATGAAACTGGTAGACTATCAACAGCAGATGCATATCACAATAACGCATTAATAGATAGTACTGATTCAACAATATTTGAAAATACATTTATAGATAAAAACTTAATACATAATGAATCAAACGAAAATGATAATAATACACTGCAGCTCCATTATAACGTGGTCGCGTATAGCGCGAACTCCATTATAACGCGGGTCTCTCGTGGATCCCAATTTTTTTTTTAAAAATCGAGAGAGAAAACAAGAGGCCCAAATGGGCCTGTATCGCTCACCTAAAAGCCTCCATAGTGGTCATCTTGATTTCACAAAGACTCTTCACTTACAACTTCAAATGTTCCACAGAATTTGTTGGTACCTTCTGATCTAACATATATTGCGAATGTGCTATAAATTTGATTTGATATATAAAATGACCATATTCGGTCAAAAATAAAATTTGACCCCTATTTGACCCCTCGGGCCATGACCATTTTTGACCCAGAGGCCACCATATGAACAAATCTGAATCAGCGTTAACTATCGATCATTCATACAAAGTTTCGTCGAAATCGGCCTGGCGGTTTGTGAGAAGAAGATGTTTTGACAATTTGACCTACTTTTCAACAGCGGACATCTTGGATTTGGTGATGACCTCCATTTTGACAAAAATGAACAGGCTTCATCAACAAACCATTTCAGTTAAGTTTGGTCAATATCGGCCAAGCAGTTCACAAGAAGAAGTCCTTTGAAATCTTTAGTAAAATAACAACCTTTTGACCTGTCGGTGGCCATCTTGGATGACGTAATCATCTGATTTTGGCAAAACATGCTCCAGAGTGATCGTCTCGTCGATACCTTGGATTGGATATATTATATGACCATATTCGGTCAAAAAATATAATTTGACCCCTAGTTGACCACTCGGGCCACGCCCATTTTTGACCCAGGTGCCACCATATGAACAAATCTGAAACAGCGTTAAATATCAATCATTCACACCAAGTTTCGTCGAAATGAGCCTGGAGGTTTGTGAGAAGAAGATTTTTTGGACAATTTGACCTACTTTTCAACGGCGGACATCTTTGATTTGGTGATGACCTCCATTTTAACAAAAATGGACAGGCTTCACCCACAGACCATTACAGTTATGTTTGGCCAATATCGGCCAAGCAGTTCACAAGAAGAATACGTTTGAAATCTTTAGTAAAAGAACAACTTTTTTACCTTTCGGTGGCCATCTTGGATGACAAAATCATCCGATTTAGACAAAACATGCTGTAGAGTGATCGTCTTGTCGATACATTCGATCCGATATATTATATATATTCGATCCGATATACTATATGGCCATATTCTGTCAAAAATAAAATTTGACCCCCATTTGACCCCTCGGGCCACACCCATTTTTGACCCAGGGGCCACCATATGAATAAATCTGAAACAGCGCTAACTATCAATCATTCTTACCAAGTTTCGTCGATATCAGCCTGGAGGTTTGTGAGAAGATTTTTTGGACCAATTTGACCTACTTGCTCAAACTGCGGCCATCTTGGATTTGGTGATTCGACCTCCATTTTAACAAAAATGAACAGGCTTCACCCACAGACCATTACAGTTAAGTTTGGCCAATATCGGCCAAGCAGTTCACAAGAAAAAGATGTTTGAAATCTTTAGCAAAAGAATGACCTTTTGAACTATCAGTGGCCATCTTGGATGACGTAATCATCTGATTTAGACAATAAATTCTCCAGAGTGATCGTCTCATCAATACCTTCGATTTGATATATTATATGACTATATTCGGTTAAAAATAAAATTTACCCCTATTTGACCCCTCGGACGACGCCCATTTTTGACCCAGGGGCCACCATATGAACAAATCTGAAACGGCGCTAACTATCGATCATTCATACCCAGTATCGTCGAAATCGGCCTGGCGGTTCGTGAGAAGAAGATTTTTTAAGAATTTGACCTACTTCTCAACGGCGGCCATCTTGAATTTGGTGATGACCTCCATTTTAACAAAAATGAACAGGCTTCAACCAGACCATTACAGCTAAGTTTGGCCAATATCGGCCAAGCTTTGGCCAATATCGGCCAAGCAGTTTACAAGAAAAAGACGTTTGAAATCTTTAGTAAAAGAATGACCATTTGAACTATCGGTGGCCATCTTGGATGACGTAATCATATGTTTAGACAAAAAATGTTCCAGAGTGATTGTCTCGTCAATACCTTCGATTTGATATATTACATGACTATATTCGGTTAAAAATAAAATTTGACCCCTATTTGACCCCTCGGGCGACGCCCATTTTTGACCCATGGGCCACCAAATGAACAAATCTGAAACAGCGCTAACTATCGATCATTCATACCAAGTATCGTCGAAATCGGCCTGGCGGTTCGTGAGAAGAAGATTTTTTAAGAATTTGACCTACTTTTCCATGGCGGCCATCTTGGATTGTTGAGCAAATCTGAAATGGCATCACCCATATATCATCCCTGTGAAGTTTAACCAATATCGGCTCAGCAGTTCGGGAGAAGAAGATGATTGAAAATGTTCACGGACGGACGGACGACGGACGACGGACGACGGACACTTTGCCATAACAATAGCTCACATGAGCTTTGCTCAGATGAGCTAAAAATAAACAAAAAAAATTGTCGGACGTCGTAGTCATCGTGTAATTAGTTGATTCGAGATTTCTGTAAGTTTATTCAAACAACGAAGTTCAAAGTCCATGAAAGGATTATTATTAGTATGTTAGTAAATGTAATACCTTTAATCAGGTAATCATGTTAATAGGCATATTTATTAATCAATTCAATTACCTTAATCCCAATTGACATGTATTCGCGAAGTAATGGTCGTATCAAAGGAGCATGCCAGACCAATGTAACGCCTGATCAGAAGCTACACTGGTCACAAATCCCATGAGCACCATTTCTCCAGTCACGTAAATGTACCGCTTTTTGTCACCAAGTAATGTCAATGTATCTGTGTTAACACTAATTGTCGCTAATAAATGGTTGCGTGTTCGGCCTTTCTTTTTCTTTACACCCAGGTGTAATATTTAGCTGTTCTATAAAATAGACTGGTGTTTCAGCATTATCTGGTATGGATCAACGTGGTCTATTGTTTACACTGTAGCCCAAGGCAATCTCGCTTAAATCGTAAATTTCATTCATTCATCAATATGACTTGCAGCGTAAACAATAGATCACGTGACCCCACATCCTGAGATTATGCACGTATCAACCGCATGAATAGGCAGGACACGTGACCATAGGCATTATTTATTATCAATTAATCCGTTTAAGCGTCTGTTGATCGCGAGTAGTATACATTGTAATAAGCGTCTGTCTATTGCGAGCACTATACAACGTAATAAGCATGATTTTATAAATAACTCATATGTTTAATACATTAATACATACAAGATTGTATGTCATAGGCATTATTAATAATTACTTTAACTTTTGTTCAAATGACATGATTTTATATGGGTCCGTTGCTAATGGAATTCCCGCAATAGTTGGTAACCGAAATGCGAATGATACCAGTAACCCGTGCAGTACCAGTACCCATGCATGTCCTGAAATTTTATAACGCGGTCGGATTCGATCGCGGTTTGAAATCTTGCACCCCGACCACCACGTTATAATGGAGCTGCAGTGTAATGATAATGCCATCGGACAAAATCTGTATTCTCTAGGACTGAACTCAAAGGGTTTACACATAGGGCATATAAATATTCAAGGAATACAAAATAAGTTTGATCAAGTTAACATAATGTTGAATTCTAATGAAAACGATATTCATATTCTAGGACTAAGTGAGACAAAATTAAGATCTATACATCCAAATAGTACTTTTGAAATAAATAATTACCAAATATTCAGGAAAGATAGGACTTTAACAAGTGAACGAAAAGAACAAGGTGGCGGCCTCATTGTCTACGTAAAAAATAAAAAAATGGAATAAACTGTAAGCATAGAAAAAGATTTAGAAATAAACAATATTGAATGCATATGGCTTGAGATTTGCCCCCCAAACAGTAAAAGTTTCCTAGTAGGTAATATATACAGACACCCTAATCAGACTATACATTGGAATGAAATGTTTGAAACACAGTTTGAAAACGTCTTACGAAACGAAAAAGAATTATATGTCTTAGGTGACTTTAACCGTGATTTATCAAATGAACACATTAGTAAGCCCTGGCTTGAAAATATGGAACAATTTGGACTCTTCCAACAAGTATGTGAACCAACTAGACAAGCAAATATGTCAAATACACTAATTGATCATATATATTGTAATATACCAGATAACATATCCTCAGTAGCTGTTCCCAAAATTGGCCTAAGTGATCATTTTCCTATATTTCTTACACAAAAAATAAACTCTCATTTGCCAAAAGATTCACATCACACTATAACATACAGGTCTTTTAAGCACTTCAACGAGCATAATTTCAATAACAGATCTTCAAAGTACAGCATGGGATGTTATTAAAGTATTTGATGATACAAATGATGTACTTGATACATGGTGTTCTCTCTTTCTAGAAACTGTTGATAAGCATCTTCCTCTAAAAACACAACGGGTTAAAAACAAACAGCAACCAAAATGGCTCACTCCGGACATAGTAGATGCTATGAAGACGCGAGATAGATTTAAATCAGTAAATAATGAAACACAATTCAAACTATGGCGAAATAAAGTTACAAACCTTATTAAAAAAATCTAAAAAAGAACAATACAGGACATTAATTGAAGAAAATAATAACAAGCCATCAAGTGTGTGGAAACTATTTAAAGAAATAGGTGCAAGTAAAAAAAAAGCCAATAACAATATAACCTCAATCACAATCGATAATAAGGAAGTTAGTGATACAGAAAGTATTGCAAATGAATTTAATAACTTTTTCGTAGCCGTCGCCTCTACCATAAAAGGACCAATAACACATTCAAATTTCCAGCCACTTAAAGCATTTTGTAATGATAAGCTACCCAAAGATACAGAGTTTTCAATACCAAATATGACGCAAAACAAGATTGAACACTTTTTAAAAAACATTGATGTGACGAAAGCCACTGGCTGTGACAATATTGGACCCCGTTTACTCAAAATATCAGCAGCACAAATAGCGGATAGCCTCATGTACATATGCAATCTGAGTATTAAACAATCAGTCTTTCCGGATAAATGGAAGGAAGCAAAAGTTAGCCCACTTCATAAAAATGGTTCAAAATTTGACTTGAACAATTATCGACCAATATCTATTTTGCCAATATTATCTAAACTGATTGAAAAACATGTTCATGACTCTCTTATGGAATATATGAATAAATATCAATTAATTCATAAAACACAATCTGGTTTTAGACCAAATCACTCCTGCGAAACTGCATTAATAGAAATGATTGACAAATGGTTAGATGCTATTAATAATAATAAGCTAATAGGAGTTGTCATGGTTAATTTAAAAAAAGCCTTCGACTTGGTGGATCATAAACTCTTAATTAAAAAGCTAGAACTCTCATTACGCAAACACGTCTTATTTGGAATTAATAAATCACTGAACTACTTTCGGCAAGGGAGATAATCAATATCACGCAAACTATTTTCATACGAGCCAAGCGGATTGTTCTGTTTATGATTAGTATATATAGTTTTAAGCTATCTCCTGTGATATATAATGATACATTACTTTCTTATGTCATGGGTACTAATACATGTTGTTTCAATAGCGTATCTCTGTAACGGTATCGTTGTAGATGGAGTTGCAAATAATTTAATAATTATTACATTCAAATGGTTGCGTAATACTGATAGCACTTCTGTATAACTGTGATTGTCGTAAATGGCGCAATAGTTGTGAGGTTAAGGTCGCCGACTTCAATGATTTAATTACCGATTCCCGAAAGGGTCGGGGGTTCAAACCTCGACGTGGTATTTTATTTTTTTCTCCATATATATTATTTTTGTGATTTTAATATTTTCACAATTTTATGATTTTAATAAAAATACCTATAAATTGATAGAAACTTACCAACAATGAAAGTGTCTGTCTTTAAGTAATATATACACAGACAGTTTGTTACTGTGTTTTTAAGTTTAAGTAATATATACACAGACAGTTTGTTACTGTTTTTTTTAAGTTTGAGGTACTGTCTATACCATATAATGTTTTACTGTCCCAAAATCTATTTTTTTGGCTGTCACAATTAATTAATTTTCGGACAGCAAACATTTTTTTATGAATTTGAAATAATTATTGTCCTCCATCTGCTCACAACACTGTTCGAACTGCACCTGTGGCTACCACGACCAGAATTCACTGGCCGCAAACACAGTAGCCATCGGCATCTATTTATTAAATTATTATTTTTTATTTTATTTGAATTCCGCGTGAACGCTGCATTTTGTGTCAACACCATTTACAGAAAATATTGGTGATTTTATTCTAAACGAATATCGGAGAAATGCGGCTAATATATTTTGTCAATTTTCAACACCATTTACGGAAAAAAATTACTGATTTTTTAAAACAATATCGGCACAACTAAATACGGTGATAGAATTTTTGTCAACTTTTCACACCATTTACGGAAAATATTACTGATTTTCTAAAAACAATATCGGCGAAGGTGTACTGAACTACTCTTTATTTTAAATAACCAGCCGTCTAATAGATCTGTGTATAATCGAGAGTATATCGTTAATTGTCATGTTGTCTCCGACAGTGAGGTGTTGCGGCACACATCAAAACGACACGTCAATTTCAAAACATTGCCTAAGGGTCACAGCTGTGTGGTGTCATCAGATCAACACCTCATCACACACAACTACGCATTATCGATTTTTTCCCCACACAAAGCGACGTGTATTTACAACTAGATCTGTGTAATATGTCGGGTGTAGCCAAAGACCATGCATAAATTCGTAATTAGTCACAGATGTAGCCTTAAAATATAATCGATTTCCTTAAATTACGTCCGCAAGTTGACAGATATTTCAGAGCAGACGTCATCGTAATTTGCCGTTATTTATTTCCAAAATTAGCCATATATTCTGTAAATGGCTTGAAAGTTGACAATAAATTAAGACCAGATCAGTACGTTAAATCGCTATCGACGACAACTGACGATCCGATGAGAGAGTAATACCGTTTACGCGTATCCAATGTTAACAAGATTGGTCAGTAAGCGAGGCTTACGGAATACCCCCCGCGTGGGCCCAGGTACCCCTAAAATATGTACAAATGTCCAAGTGTGTGGGCTTGTGACCTTGACTCTGGGATTAGCGCGAGCGGCATGAACGTGAATTTGTCACAGGGTGGTAGAGGTCCATTGGAGCAATGAGTGTGTGAAATATGAAGCAGATCCGAGCAAAGAAATAGAAGTTATAACCGATTTCTCTGATGTTAAGTTTTGTAAAGAGACTACCGTATAACCTCGAATTAACGCCCCCGGAGGCGTTACATTTTACAAAAGGGGGGGGGGGCGTTTATTTGTCACAGGGTGGTAGAGGTCCATTGGAGCAATGAGTGTGTGAAATGTGAAGCAGATCCGAGCAAGGAAATAGAAGTTATAACCGATTTCTCTGATGTTAAGTTTTGTAAAGAGACTACCGTATAACCTCGAATTTACGCCCCCGGAGGCGTTACATTTTACAAAAGGGGGGGGGGCGTTTATTAGCCAGTAAAAAAAAAGAAAAAAAATTTACCAAGGACCGCCAATTTCAAACACAAATAAGGATTTAAGGATTATTTGTGTTTGAAATTGGCGGTCATTGGTAAACAATTTAAAAAAAATATATATATATATTTTACCAAGGACCGCCAATTTCAAACACAAATAAAAATATAAGGATTATTTGTGTTTGAAATCGGCGGTCATTGGTAAAAAAAAAAAAAAAAAAATAAAAAAAAAAAAAACATTATTTGTGGGGGGGGGGGGGGGGGGGGGTATTTATTAGGAGGGGGGCGTTAAGTCGAGGCTATACGGTATGTATGTGACGTTGACCTCGAGATCAGCGGGGATTTGTCACAGCATATGAAATATTAAGTATTTTCAATGAAAGAAATAGAAGTTATAACATATTTCTCTGATGTTAATGTTTTGTAAAGAGACTAAGATATGTGACCTTGACCTTGGGATCAGCGGGGTTGGAAGTCGTAGATTTGTCACAGCATGATAGTACAACCTTAGAGGAATGCACAAGTGAAATAATAAGAATTTTCAATGAAGGAAATAGAAGTTATAACTTATTTCTCTGATGTTAAGTTTTGTAAAGAGTATTTGACCTTGACATTGGGATCAGCGGGGGTTGAACAGTCATGGATTTGGCACAGCATGGTAGTAGAGCCTTACAGGAATGCATGTGTGAAATATTAAGCATTTTAGATAAGATGAAGGAAATAGAAGTTATAACAATATTTCTCTGATGTCAAGGTGTTTAGCGACTAAGTATGACCTTGACCTTGGGATCTGCGGGGGTTGGACGGTGGTGGATTTGGCACAGCATGGTAGTAGAGCCTTACAGGAATGCATGTGTGAAATATCAAGCATTTTAGATGAAGGAAATAGAAGTTATAACAATATTTCTCTGATGTTAAGTTTACCCGGACGCACAGACGGACGGACGCACGGACGGACGCACGGACAACCTGACTCCAGTATACCCCCCACAACTCATTGCGGGGGGTATAAATATGCATCGTTATTTTGTATGACTTTCGTAGTTTTTACCAAGAAATTCAAACCGTTTCCAATTATTGGGGAAAATAATATCATGATTAGCACACCGTTTCACTAAGCAGCGGCTACTCAGGGAATGGGATCACACGGTCTATTGTTTACACTGGATTAATGGCGGCCCCCATGAGATCTCGGGTAAATCTTATTTTTAAATAATACGACTGGTTTCTTCCTTTTAGTGATGACCATGTTCCAGCCGTTAACACTTATTTAGCAGCATTATTTATGTAGTTAGTCTGAACATTCTGCAGAGACATTTGAATAGGACGGAATCAAGCGTTGTTTAAAATTATTCCTGTTCATATGCACAGGTCAAAATATGAACTGAAAATGGCGCTTTGTGTGACAGAAATCCATACGCGGACGAATAAAAAAAAATATTTTGTTATAAATATCACTATAGACGAAACAGCGGTGGTAGCATCTACTGTTTTAATAATATGCATACATATTGTATTAATGTTTAATAGTGATATACTTATGAATAATATACGATACTATGGTTTATACTCCAGCACTATGTTTTAAGGCTGTGTGATTTGCCTCAATATAAGCTGGATTAATTAATACTTATATTCATGCGCTTCATGAGAACATCAATACATTTAAAATATACAAATATTACTTAAAAGGGTATCGATATGATACATTTTAATAATATAAATATTGAAAATACACATTACAATCGCTTACAACATAAGTTATTGATCGAAAATAGTCACTGCATCGCGACGTATTTGACCGCATTACCTATTGCGCGGGCACATCATCATATCCCTGTTTACATAGGTAACTGGGGGTATAGTGAGGTATGCTCGCTAATACAATGTTTACGTAATGTCTATAAACTATCAACTAGTGCAATGCAATGGATAACGTCATACATTTATGATCGCAAACAGAAAACATCATTAAATAATGTTACATCTAACTATGAAAATGTTGTAAATGGTGTTCCTCAAGGGTCTATTTTAGTTCCTTTGCTATTTCTCCTCTTTATTAATGACTTACCTCTATACACCCATGATGTTAGTACAGATCTTTATGCTGATGACACTACACTATATGATATCAATAAATCAGAAGTTGCAATTGAAAATAATCTTCAAAAAGCTTTATGTATGGTGTAAGAACAATGGAATGGTCATAAACTCTGCTAAAACAAAAGTAATGCTAATTACAACACATCAAAAGCGAACATGTCTAAACAAACATGAGCTTAATTTGAAATACAATAATGAGGAACTAGGCATGATCATGAATGGCAAAAGTTTAGGTGTATGGGTTGATAATAACTTAAGTTGGACTATTCATGTTGATAAAAAATGTAAGAAAATTAAATCTAACATCTGGCTGCTATCAAGAATTAAACACTTTCTGACTCTAGAACACAGGATCCAATTTTATAAGACATATATTCAACCACACATTGATTATTGCAATCTAATTTGGGGATGTTCATCACAAAATAATCTATTACGTGTGTTTCAACTACAAAAAAGAGTTATTAAAATAATACTTGATTATAATGTTGAAAATACTATCCAAAGCATGCAAGAACTTAAAATATTGAACGTGTATGAAAGAATATTTGTACGGAAGGCAAAATTCATGTATAAAGTTGCAAATACAATTACACCAGGTTATATTAATGAATTGTTTCATAAAAGACAATTAACCAAGCAACAATTCACCAGTCTTGAGATCAACTGCTTCCAATAACTTTATACCCCCCCCAAGCCAAACAAAGAAATATTCAAACAAAGTATGTCATATTCAGGCGCGTTAATATGGAACTGTATTCCTAATAATGTTAAAAATGTTCAAACTATAAATAACTTTCACAATAGATGTATAAGATGGATGAAAACATAGACTACCAGTTTCTTGTTTCTTGTTAATAGTTGTCTATAATTTTCATTTTGTATTGCCTTTTTCTTTGTCAACTGTACATGTGTATATACTTGTGTTTTGTTTGAGGGCCTCATGGGAGATCATTACGCAAACATTGTATTAGCGAGCCTACCTCACCAAACCCGCGGTTACCTATGTAAACAGCGGGTTTGGTGAGGTTGCCGCGCAATAGGTAATGCGGTCAAATAGGTCACGATGCAGTGACTATTTTCAATCAATAACTTATGTTGCAAGCGATTGTAATGTGTATTTTCAATATTTATATTATTAAAATGTATCATATCGGTACCCCTTTAAGTAATATTTGTATATAAATGTGTAATGATGTTGTCATGAAGCGCATGAATATAAGTATTAATTAATCCAGTTTATATTGAGGCAAATCACACAGCCTAAAAAACATAGTGCTGGAGTATAAACCATAGTATCGATATTATTCATAAGTATATCACTATTAAACATTAATTACAAAATGTATGCATATTATTAAAACAGTAGATGCTACCGCTGTTTCGCTGTATGTGATATTTATAACAAAATATTTTTTTTTTTTTTTTATTCGTCCGCGTACGGATTTCTGTCACACAAAGCGCCATTTTCAGTTCATATTTTGACCTGTGCATATGAACCGGACTAAGTTTAAACAACGCTCGATTCCGTCCAATTCAGATTTCTCTGCAGAATGTTCAGACTAACTACATATTAAGTAATGTTGCTAAATAAGTGTTAACGGCTGGAACATGGTTATCACTAAAAGGAAGAAACCACAGTCGTATTATTGAAAAATAAGATTTACCTGAGGACCTCATGGAGGCCGCATTAATCCAGTGTAAACAATAGACCGTGTGATCCCATTTCCTGAGTAGCCCCCGCTTAGTGAAACGATGTGCTAATCATGATATTATGTTCCCCAATAATTGGAAACGGTTTGAATTTCTCGGTAAAAACTACGAAAGTCATACAAAAATAACGATGTATATTTAACATTGGATACGCTTAAACGGTATTACTCTCTCATCGGATCGTCAGTTGTCGTCGATAGCGATTTAACATACTGATCTTGGTCTTAATTTATTGTCAACTTTCAACGCCATTTACAGAATATATGGTTAATTTTGGAAATAAATAACGGCAAATTACGATGACGTCTGCTCTGAAATATCTGTCAACATGCGGACGTAATTTAAGGAATGAAATCGATTATATTTTAAGGCTACATCTGTGAATAATACGAATTTATGTATGGTCTTTGGCTACACCCGACACATTACACAGATCTAGTTGTAAATACACGTCGCTTTGTGTGGGGAAAAAATCGATAATGCATAGTTGTGTGTGACGAGGTGTTGATCTGATGACACCACACAGCTGTGACCCTTAGGCAATGTTTTGAAATTGACGCGTCGTTTTGATGTGTGCCGCAACACCTCACTGTCGGAGACAACATGACAATTAACGATATACTCTCGATTATACACAGATCTATTAGACGGCTGGTTATTTAAAATAAAGATTAGTTCAGTACACCTTCGCCGATATTGTTTTTAGAAAATCATTAATATTTTCCGTAAATGGTGTTGAAAAGTTGACAAAAATTCTATCACCGTATTTAGTTGTGCCGATATTGTTTTAAAAAATCAGTAATTTTTTTCCGTAAATGGTGTTGAAAATTGACAAAATATATAGCCGCATTTCTCCGATATTCGTTTAGAAAATCACCAATATTTTCTGTAAATGGTGTTGACACAAAATGCAGCGTTCACGCGGAATTCAAATAAAATACAAAATAATAATTTAATAAATAGACGCCGATGGCTACTGTGTTTGCGGCCAGTGAATTCTGGTCGTGGTAGCCACAGGCGCAGTTCGAACAGTGTTGTGAGCAGATGGAGGACAATAATTATTTCAAATTCATAAAAAAATGTTTGCTGTCCGAAAATTAATTAATTGTGACAGCCAAAAAAAAAGATTTTGGGACAGTAAAACATTATATGGTATAGACAGTATAGACAGTACCTCAAACTTAAAAAAACAGTAACAAACTGTCTGTGTATATATTACTTTTCGGGAATCGGTAATTAAATCATTGAAGGCGGCGACCTTAACCTCACGACTGTTGCGCCATTTATGACAATCACAGTTATACAGAAGTGCTATCAGTATTACGCCACCATTTGAACGTAATAATTATTAAATTATTTGCAACTCCATCTACAACAATACCGTTACAGAGATACGCTATTGAAACAACATGTATTAGTACCCATAACATAACAAAGTAATGTATCATTATATATCACAGGAGATAGCTTAAAACTATATATTCTAATCATAAACAGAACAATCCGCTTGGCTCGTATGAAAATAGTTCGCGTGATATTGATTATCTCCCTTGCCGAAAGTAGTTCAGTGATTTATTAA